>SRMA01026116.1:496569-583744 GCA_007224835.1 Danionella cerebrum | reverse complement strand
TATATATATATATATATATATATATATATATAAACTTATGTGTGTTAAACTATAAATACACAAAGCGACCTTTCATGTTATTTGCCTAATCTAATTGCCAAATTTGTGATTATTATTATTAATGTTTTAATTTTTTTTTTTTTTTTTTTTTTAAATGTATTTCTTTTCAAAAAAATTACTTTTATGGACATCATGGGGTCTTTATGCAAATTAAGCAGCACAAAACTCCTTGAAAACTATTTATAGGTAAAAAAAATTACTTAGATGGGGCTTTCATTAAAGTGGGGACAGATTCGTACACAAATATTGTATAAAAAAAAAATAAAGATTAGAAATCGTATCTTCATATACACGCACGCACACACACACACGCGCACACGCACACACACACATATATATATATATATATATATATATACAGAAGCAGTAATCATACCTGAACTGGCCCACTTCAATGTACTCAAACTGCTTGAGCACAAATCCAATGAAGACCTAAACAAAACAAGAACAATAAAAATCAAAGCATTCAATGAGTGCTGATTCTCAGTTGATGGAATTCTAAAAGGACTAACCTGGTCTGAGTCAAGGAGGCAGTAGTTGACCCGTAGCTGGACGAGCTGAGCCAGAAGGTCCAAGACTTGTCTCTGCAGAGCCACTGAGGTGCTGGTGGTGTACTGCTTCAGAGCTTTGATCACCAGCGGCTCAAACAAGCGAATGTGATTATGAATGGCATTCTGAAACACACAAAGCAGCCACTCTCAAACCATTACTGGACATTTGTTTCACAATATCTCAATTCTGACAGAAAAAAAGGGAAGCAAAACATCACAAAACCACAATAATACTTTAAAATGCTAAAATACGGTGATGTTTGAACTAAATTAGAGCTTTCAAAAGTAAAAAGTTAAAAGCAACATTTTGAAGCTGACTATACTGATACTGCATTTTTAGGGTATTTTTGTTCAATGATGACCACACTATTTAATTAAGACATCCGCCTTTGAACAATATTGTAAATAATCCTAAAACACTGAGTTTACTGGCAGACAAGAACCCTATACAAAGACATTGGAGGTCAAAAGGCAAGTTGTTATTTCTAAAGCTCCCAACATGTACTGCACATATTTTAGATTAAATCTCACACCTTATTAACATTTTACAGTTCTAGACAGAGAAAACAACATAAAAACAGATTAAAAAGCTACAGAAAGTGAGACGGAGGGATTACACAGACAACTAGCGTAGCATTAGCTTAATATTACACCAGTACATTAGAAACACCACTGAAACTCCCATCAACAAACATGGCTGAGTTCCGTTTCTACCCTTACCCTCACCATGGATGCCCTAACCCTCTACTATTTTGCAGGTTCACAATAGGTGAAATGGTGTCCAAAATCATTTATGCGTTACAGTGTAGAGCTAGACTCCAAACGAATAACAATTAAAATCCGACCAAACCGACCACAAATAAATGGTTGTTTATTAAAGTTTTAAAATCATGACAGCAATGGCTTTATGCTAGATATTATGTCATATCCATATGTAGGTAGGTCAGTAAAATGAATTAAAAGAACAAAAAATGTTGTCGTTTTACAGAAATAAACAGACTCACTTGATAAAGTGTAAAATATGTATAGATGTGTGTAAATAAAAAAGTAAAAAAAATTGTTCAAGTAACAGGAAAAATGCAAGTTGTTTCTGATACAAACCTATAGCAATAACTAGTGTGTAATTTCTCACAGGCTGTAAATTGTGTCCTAAATCTAGTGCTATTTACCTTGTCCCCTCGATGCCGGGTGACGTTGGTGATGCTTGACCTCAGCTGATTAGAGACTTTCTGCATGACGTCAAACCATCTGCAGAATCAGAAAGACGGCGTGTTGAGGACTCCGGTCGAGGACTCATATGTAGAGCTCTGTAGCTAGTGCTTTGTCACTCACCCAGAGGCGTCCTGTTCTTGCTCAGCCTGCACCATGTTTCTTAGGCTGGCATCCGCAAGGGCCTGTGTGAAGTGGGTATACGGAGCCATGAAGCAGTAATGGTAGAGACCGGGCCTGACGCTGCTGGAACCGAGGCGCAGAGCCTTGCCCTGGGACCGACTGGGGTTTGAAGAGGCACCTTCATACTGAGAAGCAAGATTGGTCCCAAACAAGGCCTTCAAGAGCTAGAACAGAGATGGAGAGGTGAAACCCGGAAATCTGCTTAGGAACTCCCTCACATGTTGAAGATGGATCATCTAACCTGCTGAACGCACACTGTGGCCATGGTGGGCTCTCGTGAGAAGCAGGACTTGAGGTAACCCAGGATCTCCTCAACACACTGCACAAATGAAATGGAGAAAATGACAAACTTTTCTCAGACTCAAGATGAGATGAAATTGATCCGATGGCATACTTTGCCGATATCATGTAGGGTGGCCATCTCAAGCAGCTGTGACAGAACATCAAGTGCCGACCTCAGAAAACTCCCAAACTTCTCATTGGGGTTGTGCAGGTCTAAAGTGACCTTGAAAATGGGAAAACATTGAGAATTTTTGAATGAACTTTTGTATACTTTTCTGTATAGACACTGTAATTGAAAATGACTCATTTCCCCATGTCTATCAAAGACTCAATCATGTTGTGAAGCTGACTGATAGAGGGTCAAATACTTATCTTTCTTGCAATTGCATATAAGCTTTTATTGTATGAAAAGTACAGAACAAACCACTAATGCCATCATACTGACTTTGTAGTTAGCATGTGTTGCTCTCAGGGCATCGTAAAGCTTTAGATAAGGAGGGAGATGATAAAAGCTGCCCAGAGTGGTGGATTTGTTAACCGCTGCTGTTGCTGTGCTGTCCCCGGCTCTTCCTGTGTGAGAACAAAGCCAATAACTCAATGTAGAATGAGTTTTTCCCGCAGATCAGTTGCCAGTGTACCTGTGCTGGTCTCTCCTCCTTTCTTTGGGCTCATAGGATTGGTGTTCTGCTCAGTAATTTCTTTATCTTTACCCTTCCGTCTAATTGGACTAAGAGACGGAGTGTTGGCCAATGAGGGTAAAGAGGCCTAAAATATTAACAGAAATGATCATCAACAGGATGAGCACAAAATTACCATTTGAATTAATTAATGGCATACTGCAAACTTTCACAGCTCAAATATAAACTTGTGGATTGCTTCCTTTACCTTGACGGCAGGCCCTGGTGGTGTGTCTTCTAGCACATGGGCACAGATGTTCAGAATCTTCAGAATGTGTGAGAACAACTGCTCTACCATAACAACCAGAGATCGATCGTTAAGAGCAGGCCACGCCTCCTCAACCTTTGAGGATGCAGGGTTTGACTCCTCCTCACCAGACCATGGGCTCTTCATACACTTAGGCGAAACAGCTACAAAAATAGGTGGAATGCAACCTTAGACAGATTCTGATTTAGCGTCTGATTTATAACTTTACAGTTTTTTTGTGATGGTTGTGAACACAATAATGTTTACCTTTAATACCCAAACAAATATTTTGCAGTCTTTTCAATGCTCTCAAAATGTTGCAGCAAAACAGGTTTAGACTTCATGTTTAAGTTAAATTTCCCCAAATCTTTGTATTATTTGAACCAATGTGTTCAATTGTCTGTGCCGGATTCAAGGGTTGTTGTGTACACAACATATAATTCTGATGAATAAATGCTGGCAGAATAATATGACCATTAAGATTTGGCTAAATATTTATTTACTGATAAGATTACTTTGTCCATTATTTGGTTTATAATGAATACAAATCTTTAAAATAGAATTCATTCAAGTAATTTTCATAAAAAGTACTAACTTTACTTCATGTTCAAAAATCTTATATATTTTTTGAAAATTAAATACTTTTATGCAGGGCAGCATTCTATATTTGAATTTAAAAATACAATTAATTTATCTGAAAAGTGAAAAAAGTATCACCTTCAGCATATTTTAAAGGGTTAAAAAGCGTACACCAAAAATAAAAAGCTAAAATGTACCAGCAAAAAGATTTCCAGCCAATAACAGAGCGGCCTGATGGGCAGAGAGGTCGAGAGGAAACCAAGCAGAGGAGACGAGAGACAGAACCACACTGGCCACACCAACAGTCAGAGATCTGCGGGCCTCCTCATTACTGCCAGATTGACTGCAAAACAAAAAAAAAAAGCAGTACAACAGTTAACCTTGTACATTTTAACTTTCCTTATAATAATCATCAGTAAAAACAGAATGATCAAGATTTGTATTAATTACAGAGTACAATGAATAGCTCGGTGTTACCATCTGTTATCAAAATACTAGTAAGCGCAAGGCCCGGGCACAGGAGAGGAGCAAGAGTTTTGTGGCTTTGCAAAGCCCCACGAAAGATTTCCAAGGTACGGCGGGCCTCCAACACCATATGACCAAGACGGGTGAAGCACAATTTTTACCCTGGACAGTGGCAGTGGCCAACATGGTAAGGTAAGCTGTTGGGCTCCCCAGATTCACACTGCTAAGGACTGCTGATCGAAAGCCCATGCCCACATCATCAGCATCTAAAGCATACAGCCATAATACGGTTTTCCTGTAGCTCAGGCAATCATGCAAATATTGTGAGCCAAACCCCAAGTATGCAAGGGACTAATTATTTATAACATTAATAAAGTTGCCCAGAGCATTGTGTGTGAACAGTGCTATGCGTCTGTGTCTTCTCTTGCTGCCCCCTGACAAGATGCTTGAACAGTGAAACCATTAAGGGGTCATCAAGAACCCAAAACAGGGAAAAAATGTGAAAAACTTAGTGGAAAACGTTGAAACAAGTGCCTTAAAATCTGCTCAAGAGTGTTTCAGGAACTCTTTTTCAATACAACTTATATCTATATTAAGTTATAGCAAAGTTAATGTGGTTTAAATTGTTGCTACTGTAACGGTACTAAAAAGAACAATGTCGAATACTACAACAGTTTCTTTTATGCTTCCATTTATTATTAAAAACAGATATTTCAAGACACACCACAATACACTGAACAGATTCGAAATAAAAACACTTCCCCCAAAAAAGGTTTGTAGTTCTGTGGGAAACTAACCTGTATATGGACATATAAGTGCATTTGTTACATGAAAACTAACATAAAGCCAAACTTGGTATTTGTGTTTGCTTTGGCCACCATCTTTGTGACGACTCGTGCAGTGCATTCTGGGAAATCTGTCTCAAGCACGCCTGATCTGAAGTGTGTCGTACAATTAAAACCAGGGGAAATTATTCAACACCCAGAAAAGCAAATTTAATTTGGTTTCTAAGGCCTAAAATTTCATTTTAGACTTAAGTTGCAAAAACCTTGCATTCAACACAATGTAAACTATGCTCCATATTTTTGTATTGTGTTATTTGCTCCCTGACCAATGCATCATCAGAATCACGTCCTCAAAAACAAACATATAATTTTAATTGGGCATAAATGAGACTTCGGTGTAGCACAAAGAAAATCATTAGGATGCTTGTTTACCTAAAGGAGCGTCCTCGGCTCCTGTATTGGCTGCATCGGTTGAGATGAAACACAGAAGAGCTCACAAAGCCACAGTGCCAGCCCGTGCTCCAGTTACACGCTGGGAAGGTGTTTGACAACAGGTACAGAGCCTCGCAACAGCCAAACTGTAGTATAAAGCAAGCAATCAATTCTTGTGACCAAATGAGGACCATAAAAAAACTTGATTTAGCGTTATTTTATAAAAGTACCAATGGCAGGTGTTAAAGAACTGTATTATAATCTTATCCATAAATAAGCCTTGCGTTTGAAAATCGTCAGTATTTTCACCATCAATACATTTTGTAATCCCTTGTTGGTTTGACATTTCAATAAAACTCTTCTACAAACAGAGCCCCCATAGCTCCTTGGAAATTGGACGTGATCCAGTAAAAATCAAAAGGTGGGCATTCATATCAAGATTATGTTCAAACTACTCACAGTCATGGCTCTGGACGTAGAGGAAGTGAGGGCATGGGAGATGGCAGTGATGATGCGCGAAAGGCTGTTCTCCACAGTAACATCTGCTGAACTCTGACCAACATTGAAGCCACGGTATGTTCTGCCGTAGCAAGGCAAGTTTATTTATACAGCATACGCATCTGTAAAATCGCTTTAGATAGATATAAGACAGTGAAAACTGAACATACACAATGGAGTGAACCCAGAGCATTTCTAATCACTTTGAATAGAAAGCTCAGTTTAATCTGCATGTGGCCAAGATATCTGTTCAGGTTCTGAGCAATTTTGTGACTTTTAGATGAGAAATCTATTCTGAATGTTACGGGCAGTGAGTCGAGAGACTGAGAACTGGTGTAATATGCTTCTACTTTTCAGTTCTGGTCAAAATCCAGGCAGCCGCTATGTTCTGAATGAGCTAAAGTGGTCTAAAGGTCTTGTCTTGAAGGACCAGTAAGCAGTAGTCTACCCTACTGGTGATGGATGCATGAAGTAGTTTCTCTAATTCTTGACTGGAAACAAAGCAGCCAATCCTTGTTTTGTGTAACCATAGAAACAAAGATCAGATTTTAGAACACGCCAAAATTCTTGACCTGATTTCCAGTAATGAAACCTTTACAGGCAAAAGAAAACCTTACTCTTGAGAATCTCATCTTTGTTGATAAACAATGGTGGAGTTTTGCTGTACCACAATAGTACAAAGGATAGGGTCATTATTTGCCCCTTTTTAAGGTTTGATCTACTTTGATAATCAAGAGACATGTTGCATACCGTGTGATTGTGCTGACAGTAAACTGAGATGGAGGCTGCGTCTCATGCATTAACAGCTGTAGGTACACACTGCTCTGGTCTCGAGCAATAGCCACCACAGGGTCAGTCTGAGCCTGGTCACACTCATAAAAGAGCCTTGGCACCAGCCTGAAGAGACATAGGAAACGGAAGCACAATGTGTGGTGTGTAACTGAGTGATAATCAGTTTAAGTGAGACGTGCCAATACCTGCCGATGGTGTTTGCCGCCACGTGTCTCACACGTGGGTCTTCATCTCCCAGGAGATAAAGCACAACATCATTCACAACTCTGTCCTGCAGCCTCAACAACTGTTGACAAACGCATATTTAAAAACGGTGAAAGCTATATAATACAAGCATATATATAATACTGACAAGACATATACTTTAAAAACGAACAGTATGTAAAGCAAAGCTATGTATAAAAAAAAAAAAGATCGTACAAAGTCCATATAAGCATGTTGATTCGAAAACTAATCCAGCACATTCAGTTCATTACAGTCTGGCAAAATAATATATAAATTAACACAATATTATTTATTGTTCTCAAATTGAGCATTATATGATAAAAACAATGGCAAACCCCAGTGTAGTGATGCTCTCCTTTGTGCAGCTTCACAGTTTTTCTCTCAAGAAAATGTATTAATCTGACATAAAACATAAAAACATGTCAATGTTAAATCCCTCCAATTTGCTCAGGCAACCAAACAGATTAAAAAAGTTGGTTTCACTCACCGAAAGTCGATTTCGGCAAGTGTCTCTAAAAGCTCATTGCGAACCAACCAGTAGGAGCAGTCCTTCAAGGTCAGCAGGTCAATAAGCAGCTGCAGGCCAAGTTCACTGAAATTGCCGTTGCATAATGCCATGATACAGTGCTGAAGGTAAGAAAACACACAATATTGTTATAACCACCTTCAACAAAAGTCAAGCACAATCTAGCCTGCTTGGAGGGATGGGTACAGTTGTATTCTCACCCTAACTGCAGCACAGCCCATTTTACACGTGACTGAAGATTCATCTTTTAGACTTCTCCGCAGCACAGGCACAAGGTTTTCCAGTGTCAGGGAGGTTCCTGAGAAATCACAATGAGGGAATGAGGACATGTGACTGAGATGCTGTGATCGACCTGTAAAGTTGTGCTCATAAGTTTACACAACTTTTTTAATTTATTGGCAACTTTTCAGAAAACATGAATGAGGACACAAAAACTCAAATGTGCAGTTCATGCAAGAAGTCCCACAGATTTACAAGAGTTGGAGGCTTATTGCCAAGAAGAATAGGCTGCTATACCAACAGAGAAGATACCGAACCTCAACAACAACCACCTCAAGAGTACCCTCATTGATGTTAAAGTTTCTGATGTCATTATGATGTAAAAAGAGTTTAAAAGTGCTTTTGTGTCATCATTATTTTTTTGTGCACTTTTTCAGCACAACTGAACATAGCTCTCACCAGTAAGAGAGTGGATTTGGGACAGCCATATCTCTGTGTTGTAGCGGGACTTGAGCTGGATGGCTTGGATTAGAGCACCACAGAGGATGGCAGTGGCTCCTCTGATTTGAGGATCCCCATGCTCAATGTACTGCAGAATATCACTGATGTATTGTTGCTCTGATCACAAACACAAAACACAAGTAGAGGAGAATTAACTGCATCATGTTTTGTTTGTATAGAAAATAATCACGCACGCACGCACACATATATAAAAAAAATACCTTGAAGAATATCAGCTTGCAGGGTTTCTCTAAATCAACTTTAAGACTTAAAAAAAACATGCTAAACATAAATATTTCTCACCATCCGGTAGTTGTCCCTCAATTGGTTGCATGTAGAGTTTATTGAAGAACGACTCGGGTAGAAGCGCTGCTGCTGCTCCAACACAGCTAATGGCTAATGCCTTAACACTAACACGGACCTCATTGTCAGGAACCAGCCCTGAGGTGAACATATTTGATACTCAACACTAATAAACATAGCAACATTTGACATCATTAACTTTGTGACATAAAATGACAAGAAACACATGCTTGGTGCAAGGTTCTCACCATTCCTTTGGCCAGTGAGCAAGAACGAAGCAGCCAGAAGCCGTGCACAGTGCACTAGCGGCTCTTCCTTTGGGTCAGTATAGTGACCAATTTCTCCCTTAATCCTAGATGGCTAAGGTATAGAGAAAAATATTCAAAACGGTCAAAGACTGCACAACAATGGGGCTATTAGTCTTTAGAAAGAAAAGAATTGTGAGTTATAACCTTGTTATCAAGTTCTGCAGATTCCAGAACCTCTTCCTTTGGTATGAATCGATCCACACTACTGTCAGAAAACTGTCTGTTATGACCTTTTCCCTCCAGGAGATGAGGTTTACTTAAAGCTGAGCAAAAAAAAAATGACGACAGTAAACAAGATGAACGAGAAGGATTACCTTAATACCATTCTGACCAGTCCCAGTAATGTTCAGGTACTGGTATTGTTCAAATTGCAGATATACAACGACTACTGACACCGCTCCTAATAACTCAATAAAGCCTCAATCAAAAACGCATTTGGTAATGCTTTTGGCACAACTTTTATATTGTGAATTTGCATAAAAATGTGCAAGAAAATGTTGGCTGATTAGAATTAGTCATGGAACCCAGCTTCTCTTTTCTGTAGTATAATTCACTTCTGCAGTATAATTCAATCCATATTTGGAAAATTCACAGCTGTGGATGTGTTGACGTTTCTCTGCTAAATTGAAGCACTGACACACATGCACTAGGTGCCCATGCAGCTCAACAATGCTCCTTTTGTTGACCCATCAGGGATATTATTATAGAGGATATGGAACAATTCACAGATACAGGCAGAGATAAAGATAGCCATATCAATCCTAAAGACGCAGAGGGGTTATCTCAGCAAAAACTGCATTTCTCAAACACCCTGTACATTCATACACTGGTAGACTAACAGAGAGGAAAGATTAGTAGAAACCACAAAGTGTGCTTTAAAGGGCCATGAGTTAATATTTTTAGAGATTCACATTTCACGTTGATCATTATTTAGGACAACTTTATTCTGTTGCATTTAATTGTGGGTGAAACTGGCCAATTTCCATCTTTTAATTGTGATTTCTGACTTCCTGTTTGGAAAAAAATGTATTAGGATGTGAAGTATTTTTTTCTTATTATGCTGATATGATTCGTCATTATTTTAACTATTCATGAGCCTCACCTCTATTTTCCTATCAGAAGACACTGTGTGTTAATTTTTAATGACATAATAATAATTAACTACACTACATCTTAAAACTACGCAGTAGTTCAGAATGGTTCACAAGTGTATGTATGTAAAGTAAAGTTGCTGAGGTGATGGATGACTTTCCCTGTGAGGAACTCAGAGCTAAAATCTGGCTTTTAGTGGTTACCAGTGCTACCAACAACCAAAATCTCAAAACTATGGATTTGTAGCAAGCCTTTTCTTCAAGAAAGCCATCAGCTGATAAAGCTGCGTTTGTCAGCTGTTATAAAGTACCTCCATCCATCCATTTTCCGACCCGCTTATTCCCTTTCGGGGGTCTGCAGGCGCCAATCTCCAGCGCACATTGGGCGAGAGGCGGGGGTACACCCTGGACAGGTCGCCAGTCCATCGCAGGGCAACACACACTCACATATTCACACCTAATGGGAATTTAGATTATTCAATTAACCTGACGCATGTTTTTAGGATTGTGGGGGAAACCGGAATACTCAGGGGAAACCTACACAGGCACAGGGAGAACATGCAAACTCCTTCCAGGAAGGTCACCGACGAGCCTCAAACCGACAACCTTTTAACTGGAAGGCCACAGTGCTACCTACTGCGCCATCGTGCCACCCCATGAAGCACCTCTCTTTCGATAATAATTATGTATGCTATGTTTGCCTGAACCAGACAGGGCCCATCAAGATCTTTGCCTGAACCAGACAGGACCCATTGGGACCCGATGAAAACTAAAGAAAACTAGGAACCATGTCTACAAGATCGTCTGTGTGGAAGCGAGTACCCAGTGCTGACTGAGAGAACGGTTCTGGGGGTTTGTCAGGTGGTGGAGCTGCAGCCTCCTCTTCCTCGTCCTGTAGTGTACCGATCTGCATCCCTGAGTACTGACTCTCACTGCCATCCAGCACCTAAAAATCATCCACAAACAATTAAAATTATATCACAATACCACAGAAGCAAACCAGCTAACAAACACCCATAGCAACAGCTTCATGCAGTAGGACACAGAATGAATAGCTGTCAACCATGCAGGCCCGCTAGAGGGAACAGATACTGTTAAGTCACAGTTTTGTCTGCATACTGGTTTAGATGCCAAGACAAAATAATGTAATCAATAGCTGCTGTTTAGCTCCTAAAACAATAAAGTCTATAGTCAATAATGAGGGGGGGGGGGGGAATCCGAATTCATTAGGATGATGTTCAAAAAGGACCAGGTTATCAGAAATACACAGGTTTGCATAAGGCTGGGTGGTTTTCAGGTTTCTATTATAAATATTGACTGATTCACAAATTTTAATGAGATTTTTTTAAGTACCTAAAGTAATTAAACTAATTTGGTTACATTTTGGCTATTTTCATCTCTACATTTTGACCATTCCTCCCATTCAACTTGGGGACTTTACCAAAGTTTCGTCTATGTCTGAGAGCTCACAGGAAAATCATTTCCAAATCACGGAGCGATCATTAATACCTTTCTTTGGCACAAGATTGTCCTGTGGTGAATAACTTTCTACTTCTGTTCTTAAATGCGATTGCTCTACTTGAGTTATATAAAGTGAAATAAGAAGGCATTGCGGCCTCGTGTGGTTGACAATAGAGCTTACCTTTACAGAAGTTTGCATATAATTAATTTCTCTTCACAACCGTGAATTCTCATTTTAAGTCTAAATGAAATGGTGTGTAAAATCCAATAAATCTAAAAACATGTCATCAAAGCATGCAAGTGGTAGTTTCACATTTAGCATATCAATGTTATTATGCATTTTCTTTTGTGTAATATATAGTGCATCTAAATGGTTGTACAAACATAATTTTAAGCTTGAAGTTAAACCATCAAATTCCTTCACATAAAAACAACAAACTTTAATAATCTTGTGAAGAGATTTTTTTTTAAAGAGATTGTTTTTGTGGCAAAGTTTGATAAAATTTTTAGTACAACCCAACTTTATTTATTAAAAATAGTTTTCATTACAGATACATTAAAAATACAATTATATTTTATAGTTTTATATTAATTTCATTTATATCAATAAAATTTTAATTTAGCAGATATTTGTACTGCAAAAATTGAGAACAAACTGTTTTATTATCTTTTATAACAAAAATCAAAAGTGCTGAGACAAAATAAAAATTCAGAAATCCAGCAAAAAGCAAAGACAAGGTGAAATTAATGTGAAAATAGTAGCATGTGACCACAAAACCTCGCTTAAACTGTTACAAGCACTTTTTGTACCATTGTGCTTTTTTGTGCCACAACTTGCGCTAAAACACAGGCCATCTAACAGGTCTTGTACTTCCAAGAATTATCCCTTCTTTTTATCACTAGATGGCACTGATTTGTATTGTGCAAATATAAACTGGAAGACGCTTGTCATGTTGCTTTAAAACCAATCCTCTTAATGCTAAAAAAATAGGTGGGTCGTGTCTTTCCTACTTAATTCAAAATAGCCGATGAGAACCGGGACAGTCACCGGTGCGTGCAGACACTTCAAAGGGTTAAGATATGGCTCAGAATCAGGCTTGTGATGGGTACTTAAACATTTGAGGAGAGAGGCCGTGCATTTGGGCATGGGACAAATAAGGTACAGAGTTCTACTAATGGCAGACAGGTTTCTGTTGGGGAAAAGGGAGGAGCAACAGAAGCCTCACCCCCTGTCTTCTGCTGACCTGCTCACTACTGCTAGAGGAAGAAATGGCAGAGAAAGTTGAGGAAGAAGACGAGGTAGTGGAAGAGGAAGAGGAGGGTCTGTAGATAGACGAATCGCTGTCGGAGTGTGTGTCCGGCCCTTCTGTGGGTGTTGGGGATGGTGGTGAATAGCTCCGATAGCGCCTGCTGGTACTGGTAACACTTACGAGCTCGGCGCAGTCTGAAGGAGTCACGGCGGAGTCCGGCCCCTCCGTGGTCGTCTGAGAACTCTCACTAGGTGGTGATGATGAAACTCCGGTGGCTGAGATTTGGTTGCCATCGGTGACCAAGTCACCAGACGTGCTAATGACCCCAGCAGCTCCACTTGAGCTATGGCTTAGCATGTCTTCCTCATCCTCATCATCAGGAGTCTCGGGCCCAACACCCTGCTCTGATGCACTCAGGTCCACTGAGTCTCCAGCCTGCAGAGTATGCTGGGAGGAGCGTGGCTGCTCTGTGATGATGTCAGATGTGGCAAGAGAAGAAACGCCTGATGAGGAGGGAACTTCACTGGAGTTCTCACCACTGACTGAGGCTGGAAAACAAAAGCAAACACCATAGTTATGGGGAAGGTGGTCAATGACACCCAACCTGACTTGTATCCTATAAACCAGGGGTCACTGACAGGCGCACCGCGGTCCGGATCAGGACCCAGACCAAGAAACATTCCCATATGGAGCCAGAGCTGCAGGCTAAACCGAATGTTTGATTCAAGATATAGCGGAGCGCCATATTTTTTTTATCGGCGTGGCTACTGTGATCTTTCCTGTAATTATTTAGTGGACGCAAGAAAACATTGTCCAATTAAATGCAAGTTGAGCAACCCCACGTGACTTCTCTTAGCCATTCGTTACTGGTAACAGATGGAGGATAGTTCCCACATGAAGCGGAGAAGGAAGGGGGATAAACTTTGTCAGTGACAACTGACTTTCATAGAAATAACACACATTTCATTCATAATATTAGAAACACAAGAGAAATAATAAGCAGATTTATTGTTATTTGTGTAAAGTGCTAATAGATAATTCAAAAAATAAAAATAAAAATGAGGTGAATGGTTTATTCTTGACCTCTGGTTGTGAGTGACACCATTGGGAGAAGGGAAATCTGTTGATTTCATTTCGTCAACGTATGAAAAGATAAAAGTATTCTCTCTGTATGATTAAGATATTCATGTCATTATTATTAGTGATATAACGGTAACTCTTGTTAGCCTTCTTGCATACGATGTTTAACTACCATTCTACAAAACACAAAGTCAAACCATCACAGAAATTTCTATTAATTATATTTATGAACCATTAACTTTTTTCCAGTGAATCTATTACAAAATTCCTTACTGTAGTGTCTTTTGGTCACTTTTCCAAATGGATTTATCATCCCATCCACAAATTCAATCCATCACATAGCAGCAGACACTGTAATACTTTCCATTAAAACCAATGACATCTAACTGAACAAACGATGGCAAAAAAAGTTTTGTTTTTTAAGGGAGAATGACTGAAAAAACATGTTCAGTTTCAAATCTAGTTTAAACACGCAGTTGTTTGTTTTAGCAGTGAGATCTATAACGGTAAACAATATTTCTTTTGTCTTTTGTAGCAGAGATGATAAAACAAAATGGAGGGGTTTGTGTGAACAGCTGTGCATGATGTGTAGTGCCGCCGTGTGCAGTGCATGGCATCTGTTGTACTGCAAATGCCACCTTCAGGCAGGGAGCATCATTGCATCAATATTTCCTCAACCCAAAGCAAGAGTACCCTGCTGACAATCCTTCCGCTTCGGATTGGTGTATAGAGGCCTTTACTCACTTGAAAAAGATCCAGTGGTGACCTCTGCTCTCTCAGTGTCATCCTCCAACCCCTCTTCTTCTCCAGACAATAGCTTGCCTAAGACATGAAAGACGCTCATTAACACCCTCATGGTTCTACGGTTAAGCCGAGCACAATGGCAATTAACAGTCTACAGCTACCAGAAAGATGTCAGTAGGTTAGAAGAAGCATGAAAAGAAGTCACCTTTCTGTTTCCTGAGGAGAAGAGGACTGCAAGTTGACCCGCCGGCTGTATTCAGGAAACAGGAAGGGAAGAGAGCAGAAAACACATGCCCAAACATTCATTAGAGCGTTAGAGGAAGGAAGAAGCAGAGGATGAAGAGTACAGCCATGCAGCTGATGCAGGTGAAATTCCAAGTTGTGTTATTGGTTATAAGGAAAAAAAACTGGAAATATTATTAGCTGAATGTAAAGAGTGCCTGTTACTAAAACAACACTTTTGATTGTACTACTACGAGCAATTGTCAGTAGACAGAAAGAAATGAGTGATACAGGGCCAGACGAATTAGAAGGTCTGAGGTATTTCTACCTCTGAGCTTTCATTTCCCTTAGCTATCTGGTGCTGAGAATCACAACTTGGGTCATAAATAATGAAGTTTGATTAATCAAACATTTACATTGCACTAGCAGACCAGGTGAAATACAAGCAGAAGATCGAAAACAGAATCGGTTTTACTCCACACATCTACACTGACTGCAGCCCCAAAGAATAAAATAGGCTGCAAGGTGGCAGTATTTACCAATAAGCTCGAGGATGCTGCCACTGCGTGCCCGGCACTCTGTCTCTTCTCTGAAGACACTGGTATGGGAAATTTTGCCTCGTGTGATTAGTGCATCCAGGAGTTCGGGGGGTGGTGTGCGAAAAAGCTGTTGCAGAAGTTCCAGAGATGCAGTCACTACATTGTGATCCCAGTGCTGCGTGTAGTGCAGGGTCAGTTCATACACCTAAAAATACAAGTAATAATTTAAGCAAAACTATTTAAACCCACTCTTTAGTAGGTGTAAACAAGATGAAAAATATTGACAAAATAAACTAAATTTAGTAGGGGTGTAACGTGACACTCTGCTCACCATACAATGATATTAAGTCCACCATACGATATGCATCACAACTATTTTTACCCAACTATTGAAACTATTAATATAATCAGGGGAAGAAAAAGTTTATTAAAAAAAATTGAAAAGCTAAGACGACTAGAGTCTGGTTTGATTTGTGTTAAAGAATTTAGTATCATCCACCCACTAGGGGGCAGTGACATTGTTTGCATTAAGTCCTCTGTTTTTTTAAGATTTCTCCTATTTCTCATTTCAAATGTGAGTAAAGGATAATTGTGTGTACTTGTAAATGTTAAATAAAACGTCTCAGAAGTGACTAGAAAAACCATCACAAACAACCAAGTGAGACTTCAATTGCCAGGCGATATATCCCAGTAATTAAACTTTGTATTGCAATATATTTTACATTTAGCAACAACTACATTAGGAACATTTCTATAATTTCAAAACAAGTGATGTTCTGATCAGATTGCTTCAGAAAATGTATACAGCTGTTTTAAGTGTGAATACAGATGAATCTTAGTTTACAGGCAAACTAAGCAAGTGTGAACACTTTCTGAAGCACAATGCGATGCTGGAACATTGCCATTTTATTTTGGAATTAGAACATAAACTTTGAAGAGAAGTTTATTTAGAGCAAAGTATGGGACCTTCATACAAATAAATGATCGGCAAATGCATTTGATGGTACATTTATTTTAACTGTGAAGGTAAAAAAAACGACATATTTTAATTAGTGCATTTGACTATTGACTATAAAAATATTGCTTTTTTTGCAACCACAGAGACTCGCTTAAATTCTCTTCAAGGCTAAGATGTAGCATTTCAAACCTTTAGATGTTAAGAACTTAAAGTACTTCTTCCTTAGCCACTCTTTGTTGACTTTTGGGAAATCATTATATAGAAAGACCAACCAAGGACCCATTTTCAAAGCCCTGGCCATTGTTCTGAACCCAAATCTGAAACTACTGTTCATTATCCCTTTTTTGTTCTGTCCCTTCGGTAAAAAACCCCTAAAAAAAACCCTTTCACCACAATGTCACAATGTTTAGTGACGTCATGTTCTTGGGTTCACAGAAACGTATTTCAGATAATGCAGCTTCATTTTGATGTCACTTAAACACTTTTAACCTAGGTCTGCCTTGGGTCATTCAGATGTTCACTGGCAAGCTTAAGACTGGGCTAGAAAATTGACTATTAAATTTATAAAAATCTGCAAATCACAATTTTTTTTATATGGATTTTTTTATCCTGTCTAAAAAAAAAAAAAAGAGTATACAATGTGTAAAAAATTCAGTGTTTCATTTTTTTAAAATTAAAATCATCAAAACTAAAACTAATATTTACATGAAACCCATCATAATTTAGATAAATTAGTCTTTTACTAAGAAGAATTCAGCCCCCTGAAGCATTTGCAGAACACAATTTCTGAGGATAGATGTGAATGAGGCTCATGTGACAAACGCTGCATATGGGTTCTTGTACCTGGATGAGTTGTTCCAGTGCAGGGGTGATGTCTGCCTCTTTACGAACAAGCCCAAAACTTCCCTTCAGACTAGAGTGAGGAGCTTGCTGCTGCAGCAGCGGCATCAGGTAGCGCAGCGTCAGTAAAACCCCAAGAATTAAATGACTAGAATGCTCCTCATCCACAGGCACCACCAAGCCTGTCCAAAATGACAGCAAGAGTAATGTACATTCCTTAAAATACAGTTCAGTGGTGCACACAGCATCTGTGTGCTTGTGTGTGTGCGTGGCCTACCAAGCAGCACGTTGAGGAGCCATGTATAGAAGTAGTGTGCTCTGCGTGAGTGCTGGCACACACTGACGGCCGCACTTGCAGCTGTTCGCCGAATGGTAGGAGAGCTGGACTTCAGATTGGCAACAAAAGCCTTCAGCAGCATCTAAATGCACATTTACAAGGTTAAACAAGTCAAAACTATGTTTTTGCAAAGTGAGATCCAAGAAAAAAACTTTATGATAAATGTTTTTGTTCAGTAAGATTAACTTGGAGAAAAAAAATCTTTTATAATAAAATATTTCTACTTTTAATTATCAAAATTAGACGTTGAAATATAAGGGTAAAGGTTTTTTTGTTTAAACTGGTTTCATAAAGGTGAAATTTCATGTGAAACCTGAACACGGTAACCTTGGTTGAAAACATAATAAATGAACCAGGCGTTTCATTTTTAAATCACTTTTTTCACCTTAAAGACAGTACGAAACTACCAAAGTAGTCTTGACAAGGCAGGAGGCTCATTTAGTCCCCTGTTGACATGAGAGAGAGGAGGCTCATGGATAATTGAATCCTGTCTCACAGTCACATTCTATACTGAGAAGATGATGTCACCTCTGCAGATTTAACGCTTCAGAGTGAGGGGAAGACCATACGGAGGTGCCCAAACACACCAGAAGAATAAAAAAAGACAAAAAGTCAAATTCACAAGGGCCTCCTAATTGACTAAGGAGGTGGAAATATTTCATCAGGGAACATTTGTACATAAAAAGTACATGTGTTCAGTGAAAGCTATTTGCCTTAGTAGTTCAGGTGGCACTATCAATCGCATAAACACAGGAATACATTAATAGAGGGTGTGCACACGATGTCATGGTAGCTGGAAGTTGAAGATTGAGTAGCAAAAAGCCTAGTTGTCTGCTAGCAGTGAATGAGTACAAGCAGAAAAGGGCAAAAAGCTGTTGTAACACTGACTTTTTCAAAGACTTTAGGGATCCTAATCTAAAAACTCCTAAAATACAAAGAAAGATGAAGCAAATCACTGCTGCAATCTGAAGAATTAACTGGAACATAGGGGTTGAAACCATACAATGATAAGATTATCTCTGAAAGGTTTTAAAGATATTTAAGGTATTGTTCACTGTTCTCATAACAAAAGTGATTATTAACCGAAAAACTGTTTATAAAATGAATGAGTTGAAAGGGTAAATTTTAAGGACTTTAACTAACTGCAAAAACTTTATTTCAATTTCAGATGAATACACTTATTTTTGGCAAATATATTTTTAAAAAGTGAGTAAAAAGACAATTGCTTGTAATGAGCGCTGAATACAGAAAGATTTAAATGTCATGTCTATGGAAAGCAGGTTATCTGGTAAGTCATGAAGATCAGGGTAAACTCAATCTTTTTCAATCAAAAATGTTATCATGAGAATAACTTTCGGTTCTGCACTTTTTGATATTAACCCAAGCCATTTTAGCCTGTGTTTCGCCTCTCAACAGCAGTAAATGTTAGGAAAGTGATCGACGCACATCCTCTTTATAGCTTTGAGATTGATTTAGGATATTTCTCAACTGTTGAATGGAAGATAGTTGATACCTTTATCTCTCCGTCATTGGCAAAGTGCCCGAGAGCAGCCATGATTTTAGGAATTGAGGAAGAAAGAGTTTCCTGCACCGTTTCTTCCTGGCGTTTGGTGATTCGTGTCAAACATGGCAACAGATTCACAAGGTACGGCCTGAGGGAAAAAAGGTACAAATAAATATAAAATAAATATTCACCTAAGGCTTTTTAAATGCAAAGAATGTATGACTAAATCCCATGGATTTGGTCTGTTGTTACATGTTAATAGACGCACTAAAGTTATTTTTGAACAGACTGACGATGGCAATATTTGAAATAAAGTCAAGCATACCTGCATTTCTGTGGCCGCACCAGATGAGCAAGCTCTGCAAACCTCCAGAGTGCTGCCCGCAGACTCCGAGAAGCGGCATTCTGTGATGAAAGATGAAAAACATTTAAAAAGTATCAGAAGATAACATATATGACTTTACAATTGAATGTTTGTCTTTTGAAAGAAACTTTTGTTTGGACTATCCCCAAAAAATTTTAGACAAAGAAAAAAAAAAAGTTAATTGCAGGTCACGGGTTCTTCTCTAGCCTCTCCACATTGTTCGAAAAGGCAGGGTACGTTATCATTAAATAATATGGGTACCCTGCCCATTTAGAGACTGGCAGTGTCTGCCTTGGAAAAATCCTATATAGATATTTCGACACAAACCATGACTCAAAAGCACCATTCCCTCATTAGCCCAATTATATCTGGTCTGTGGAAACATTTCAAATGTGAACAATTTGAGCAATGTTTGCAACGTTGCTGATACTATCCAGACAGCTGTGCTAAAAGACAAATTAAATAGACTTCTTTAATATAAGAACAAACATGAAATAAATTAGTCTGATTCACCTTTTTAATCTCTTTGTACAGTTCAAGTTGCAGTCTAGGCAAATTGGAATCCATCAATGCCTGTGAAACAAACAAATAACAGTATAATAAGAAATGTGTGACTACAAGAGTCATCCAAATGAACTTGTGTGGAAGATAACTCCTATAAATGACTGACTTTGATTATTTTGTTGAGGCACTCGTCTGCCACCATCCTGACATCCGACTCCTTGTCATCGCTGCACAGCAAGAACATTTCCATAGCAATTCCAAGAAGTTTCTGAAACTCTGGAGATGTCCTGGAAATTAGTCAGCACAATGTTATTATAAAGTGCGCACAATGAAATTAAAATAGAAATATAATAAAGAGCACCAAAGAGTGCTCTGGTCCTTGATAAAATACATCTGTTGTCACTATTAGCATACTTCCAAAGAAAATATAATCCTAATTGTAATTGCAAAAGAGCAAAATCAAAACAAAACAACATTTTCAACATTTGAGTTAACATTTTATGGTGACCAAGAAGCACAAAACAAACAACAAAATGTAAAATCAACAATTCAACAAACCCACTGGCAAATTAGAAAGCTAATTAAGAAACAAAAGGGTCAATTTTAATAACACAATTAAAAAATGCACTTAAAAAAAGAAAAGAAAGCACACCGACAAAATAGACAAGCAAATTGATTACTATGATGAATATAGTTCTCTGTTGGAGATCCATGATTGACAGATGACACATCCAGCTGTTGTGTCAACTTTGAAGCTACAGCACTCTAATTTTCTTTGTGCATTCCCAGAATGTTTGTTTTCTGTTTGCAGAATTTTCTGATTTGTTCTATTTGCCATGGTGTTTTCTGAATACCTTGCTTTTAGATTTGTAATTGTGTTTTTTATTTGTAATCATAATGGTGAAAACCTAATAAAATGGGTGCAAATAAAATTCATACAATCATTAAGTGCTTTGCTGTTTTATGTCAATAGATTTATAATATATTTATTTATGTAATACTAGTTCAATACATACCAGCTCATGAACTTGTTCACATAACACCTTTTTTATTACCATCAATAGCCTTTTTCCAATGACTCATAAGACAGGAGTAAATCTGATTATCAATAATCTATTGCGTCTGTCCAGTGTGTACCTCAGTGAATGGGCCACGATGTTTTCACAGATCGTCAGGCAATGGGTTACTCTGTCTTTTTTGGTTGTAGCAAGGTCTTTTTTCCTGTGAAAAGACATATTGTGAGTGACTAGATGGCATTTAAATGAAACTCAACCACAACCATTCAGAAGACATGGCAAGAGTAAAAGCTTCGTGCTGTTGTACGCCAGCTGTATTCATTAGGTTAGTGCAAGCTCGCAAAGGTGGCAGCAATAAAGATGTTCTTTTGGACAGCAGCACATATTTTTATTATTCTCTGCTTCCGGTGACCTACACAGCATATCTCAAATGATTTACAGTCAACAATGTCAATAGGTGTGTGTTCAACCTTGAAAAACTAAATAGGTAATAGGTCATCCATTGCATTTGTTCATACATGTGCCAAACCAGACAATCACCTGCAATCAAAATAAACAAGTTCATCCTAAGATCTTTTGTATCTATATTAAAAAGCATTAAACAATCTACAAGGTCAACCATTCAAATTGTTCTGGTATCTTATAAACAGTGGTGGGCAGTAACGAAGTAAATGTAATTAATTACTGTACTTAAGTAGCTTTTTCAAGTATCTGTACTTTACTCAAGTATTTTACTTTGGGGAGTCTTTTTACTTTAAGTTCACTACATTTCAAAGTCAAATAGCTTACTTTTGAACTCAAACACTTGAATTTGAAAGTGGATTAAAAACGTAATTGTTCAAGCATGCCTGAGCCACCAATCAGGACACGGCGCACCATCTGTTTTAAATTGTTTTGGTTGCCGTTTGCTGGTATCTACTTAGTGAGAATGAAGTTGAGTGTCAGTTCAACAGCAGCGTTTTTGAGAGTGCCTCTGCTATAATAAATGATGGAAGAAACTCCCGAATCTAGTTTCTGTTACAGTAATCTGATATGACCAGGTAATTAGGTACTTTATTGTACCAAAATTTTCACACATTTAGGTACAATATGGTAAAAGAAAAATAATTTAGAAAATAAAAAGGTTTTTATTTTTTATTGAACTTGAACTTGCAACTAGGTTAAAAATAAACTTTAAATTGAAAAGGCCTGCTCTGATATCGTGTTATTTCATCTGGTTCTAAAGAAAATATAGATTTCAGGTATTGATCTCAGAATAATTTAAATAAGTGTTTAAATTATTATCTTATTATAACGTCATAAGAGTTTTCAAATATTTTTTAAGCAAGAGTCTGGATAATAATGACCTAATAAATCATAGTACTTTGGATACTTAAGTACATTTTAAGGCAAATGCTTTTGAACTTTTACTCAAATGAAATTCTGAAGGGAGCACTTTTACTTTTACTTGGTTTGTGTACTTTGTCCAAAAATGCTAATGAAGAAATTCATTTTGTACTGAAATAACACTTTAGTGTATCTATATTTTGCAATTGTTTACGTACTGTATACTTTTTAATTTAATTTAATGGTATAATTTATCCATTTTTAAAAGTTAATATTTTGAATACACAGCTGTTTTGCCAGTGATTGAGTTTAGAAATAGCTGAAATTCTTGTAAACAATGGAGGAGTTTGTTGCCTTTAAACTTTTTGGGAATTTTTTGGCCTTGGATCCATTCGTGATAGAGAAGGCGAGAAACTGTATGAATTACATTTTTCAGCTAAAAACCTCATTTTTATTATTGTAACTATCGATGCTTTATTGACTATAGCAAAACCTTTGATTGTGAAGACCATGACAAGCTCTGGATTGCTCTGAAAGATATGGGCATTTCATGATCACTCTGTCCAGAAGCCTTTACAAGACTGAGGTAGTGGTCATTTGGACAAAATATGGTGGTGACACCGAGTAATTTAGACTGGAGAGAGGCTTCAGACAAGGCTGCATCTTATCACCCTCACTGCTTAACCTGTATGCTGAAGTTATATTCAGAAACAGAGATAAAGATAGGAGGAAGAGTAATCAACAACCTTCGATACGCAGACGACCCTACTCTGATTTCAACCAGCATGGATGAAATGAAAGGTCTGATACGTGCTATTAAAGTGGAAAGTCTCAACATCAAGAAGTCAAAGATCCTGTCCACAGCAAAGATCAACTGCTGTGCTTTTCTGGTTGATAGTGGCAGGCTGAAAGTCATTAGCCAGGTAAATTTCCTTGGTAGACTCAACAACACCAGAAGTGAAGCAGAGCATGGCTATGGCAAAGGTGGCTATGAAGTCCCTTGATAAAGTTTCACAGGCCACCAAGATCCAGCTGGGCAATATTTTAGTATTCTTTGTATTTTACTAATGCAGGCGAAAGTTGGACACTACAGAAAGATGACAAAAGGCATATAGATGCTTTAGAGATGTGCTAGCGTAGAATGCTGTCAGTATCTTAAACAGCCAAACAAACCAATGTATCTGTGCTGAACGAAATCAAGCCAGACATGTCTCTGTAATCAGAGGGACTAGGCAAAGTGGAGGGCTCGGGAAAACGAAGTAGAACAAGCAACCAGAGTCTTTAGCAGATATGTCAAGGGTGAATCATCAAATCACTGTGGCTCACAATAGAACCGAAGGAAAGAGAACATCCAGAACAAGCTACTAATTATTTCACCCAAAATATGACATCCTCTACAAATGAGATGTAGCATTACACCACTAAACCAACAAAATATGTGTTTTACTTAATCTATCAATATGTCTGTACATTAAAAAAACTACGCAGGATCAGGTCAAAAACTACATTTCCCCCACATCACTTAAGTAGATCACAAAATGAATAGATTGTTTAAAATAGCACATCCTGCATTCAACATTGTCATAAGTTACCTTTAAAGGGGAATAACTTCTGTTTGGGAGAAATTCCTCTTTTTTCCTCCCTTTTTCAACCTCCGCCATAATTTACAACTTCCAAACACGGACAGGGAACGCTCATCTAACTATATATGAATATTCATGAGCTACTTTTTTTTCTGCACACGCAAAGTAGTTTCTGACACAAGTTTAGTTTTAGTCTCACTCTTTAATAAATGAGACCCCTGGTACATAGAATATGTAAAATATATAAAACTTATCTGAATAAGCCCAGTAAAAAGCTGTAAAAAAAACTAATTTTAGAAACACACAGAACATAAAACTATGTATGAAACAAGCTCTCTCTCAAGGGACATCTTACTCTTTAATTTCACGTACTCTGAGCGCACAAACGTTTATGGTGCCTGTACAGGGAAAGGATGGTATTACACACTGGAGTTTGAGTTGAGATTCAGTTCAGAAATTGAGGTTTATCTCGTGACAGTTTAAATTTCTAAATATTTTCAATAATAGGCAATAAAACTGTATTGTATGGCTTGTTTTCATTAGGGCTCATGCCCGCTGACCAGGCTCAAGCACCGAAGGTGCATAGTTCCTTTTTGTCCATTTATGAATTAGTAGTAGTAATGATATTAGTGTTTCATACTTGATTTTGCATTTTTGAGTGTCTAAACGTCCTAAACGTGTCTAAACAAACAGTGCACTATAAATGAAATTCAGCACATGGGTCAGGTTCCAAGACTTAAATATAAGTTACATGAAACGCATTTCCAAAATTGACAAGAAGTTGGTTATTTTGCAAAAAAAAATGTAAAAATGGGCACTTTAAAAAAATACTTCTTAGAGATTTTATCTGTTCATCCTCGCTCCATCAGTCTTTTGTCAAGGCATATAGAATTTTAATTTGCGAAGCTGGTTTGACTTTGCTAAACAACATGCATAGGGTGGCTGTTGAAATTTGACATTTTTGAAAACAGGAAGTTAATAACTTCAATCTAATCGAGTTTATGTCTAAAATAATATAAAGCTAGCAACAGTGTCACAGAGATGGTATTGTGCCGTAGGTGCTCGAGCCCTTTGATCGCTGCTTGCAGCTTTATTTATAGTTTTTAATGGTTTGCCTACTATTGTGATGCATATTATATCGTGGATATAAAAAACATATAATTTGCATAGATTGATATACAATGATATGATTTGTAGCATTGTTTTGACTGTCAATAAACAGAATCTCACAAATTAAAAGTTTTACCTCTGCTGGGAATATCCTATTGGATTCCCATCTGTATAATTTTTACATTAATAGTGTGTCACCATTTTAGCGCTGAATGCATCAGGGTCGACTCGAGACACTTCTATTTTAAAAATCATGATATAGTAACTAAAGCAATTAATCAACACAAAGACATCATGCAAATTGTAAAGGTAGACCCTGGTGTCAGCTGATGTCAACAAGATGAAGATGGTGAAGCTGAGGCCAATAGCAGAATCAACGCGTTAAATAACTGCATTAACATCATTAAGCATCGACTCACTGTTTCTGTACGAGCTCCTCAGCCGACAGCGGGCCTTGCTGTTGTTGGAAAGACTTGAGGGACTCAAACGCTTTCATCAGTTTCTCCATGGTGGCCATTTTAACAGAGCCGATGGTCTAATTGCAGTCTGACTTGACAGAATAATATTTACAAAGTGAACGCCAGTGTACCAGCACCAGTGTCGCGCACTCCACAGAATACCGAAGGAAAACTGAAGGTGTCGTCGAGACGCAGACGAAGCACGGAGGCAAAAGCCCCTGAAATCTGGTTTAATTTCTAGACCCCCATCCGCTTAAGAGCAATGTTCAAACTCATTATTCTTAAGGTTCGTGATAATATGTCCAGTTTCGAAAGCCATCTCATAGCTGGGGCTGGAGAGCAACGGTTCAGCTATATTTCCGGGTAAAACAATATGTCAAAATAAAAGTCATCGGCTTCTTGACGCGGGTTTATGAAAACAGGGGCTCGAATGTTTAATACTGCAACAGATTATAAAATAAACATAGCAGTAATATTTTACTCGAAAAATTACATGTAAATAATACAAGTCCTTAAATCATGTAAGCCTTGTTGTTTGTCATTAGTTTAAAGTGGAACATACAGAAATGAACGTAGGCTACTCTAAAAAAAAGTCAAACTCATGGAATCAAAGATTAAGCCGAACGTTAGTGATATTTGTGCTGTTCTTTGATTAAAATAGTTGAATGTTTAAGTAAATGGTTGCACTCTTCCATTCTCGTCAACAATGAGATTATCAGAAACACAAAACATTGGGTATAAGTAAAAATGGTGTAAACAAAAATGCTATCATGAAGATAATTAATGGTTATTTATTTGTTGTTGTTTTTTTGTTTAGTTTAGGGGTTTTTTTTTTACTAAAAGTGCAAAGTGAGTAAATGAAAGACAAATCTAAATCAAATAAATTTTTGGTGTACACTTGCACAGTCAAGGATTCTGTAGACGATCATCCAATTAAAAGAAACAAGTGCTAATGCTAATGATGATCAATGTCACACAAAGGTTGAAACCCCGTAATGAACAGAAACAGCTGGGTAGGAGGTTGAAAACCAGAACATCCCCTGAGGTGACGTTGAGAAAGTTTCTTGTCATGGCAAAATTAACCATGAACAGAGGAAGAAGACTCAAGGTTTATACTTGTCTACTCCAGAAAAAAAAGACTTCAAAACAGATTGGAGTTTCAAGATGTGCTGCTCAAGCTCTTTTGAAGAAGCACATTGAATTGCTTGGGATCATAGACACAGTAGTTGGCCAAGGGAAATTGAGTTTGTCTGAGATTAAACAAAGAGTAGAAGGATGTGAGAAACGCTTCATACACAGAAGATCTGTGGTTAGTTCTCAAAGATTAACAGCCTACTACCTGAGCTTCTTGAAGAATTCTTGCTGTCACAAATATTGATCTGATTTACATTTCACCATTGTTCATTCACTGCATTTTGTTCATTAAATGCAAATAAATGAACATTCTTTTGAATGCATCCTTTGTTTTGATCTAGCATATCATCCAAAAACAACAGCAGCAACAAGCTTAATTCATTTTGAAGCAGTTTTATTATATATTTCAAATACAATAACACACTGAAGTCAATTCTTATTAATAAAAAATGAAACATACAAATTTAAATTCCAATATTATCAGTTATCTTCCTTGAATTTTTGCAATAATCCTCGAAAAAAATTGTATCTGCTTTAGCTGACCTTCATTATACATCTTTATCAGAGGTGAAATTAAAACAGCAGTCAAACTAAACGACAGAATTGATGGAAAGGCATTGCAAATATAAATATGTTTACTTATGTGAGCCATGCGCATGAAATAAGCCACTACCTGAGGACAATAACAAACCAGTATGGAGATCAGTACATGAGAAATGATTTGAAAAGCTTTTCTCTTCTGCTGGTTTTCAACAGCTCTGCCTCCACCTGTTTTATTGTGTTTGTTTTTCTCTGGCGTTTCTACATTACTTCGATCGCCTGGTCCGGAATGCTTGAGAGCATTAAGAACAGAAGTGCAGCAGAACAGGATTGTGATCACTGTGATGCAAAATATCAAGAAGAAAACATGATCTGGAAAGTATTCCACTCCAATAAAAACCAGTCTCACGCTGTTGCCCACTGCAAATATCCAAGCTGCTCCTGCCAGAGCAACCCTGTACTGAATACCCTTGTACCTCATGAATGTTAGGGGATGAATCACTGCCAGGTAATGTTCAATACACATGCAAACCTGGAGAAGAGGTCTAATGGTCCAGCAGAGTCCGATAAGGAAAGCGGATAACTGATCGCCGGAGGCAGTGGGGTAAACAGTGATGATTAAATTAATAAAGCATAGCAAACTAAAACCTAACTCTCCGATGCTGATATTCAGTGGAAAAACTGAGCAGGGTTTAAACTTTTCCCCAACTAACAACCGGATGGCGCTGCATTGGATTGGAGCTCCCAAAGTTAAGAACACCAACAAAGTATAAAAAATGAGATTAGTGCCAAAATTCCCATTGCAAATACAAAGCCACAAGATGTTTTGTTCGAAAACAGAAAGAGAATTGTTGATTGTTGAGTTGCACATTGTTCGCAGCTGAAGAAATCAGGAGTACAGGATACTGAGAGATGGACTGAATTGGTAAGAACATTTAAAAAGGATTTTTACATGAGTATCAATTGCAGACAAATTGTATTTGGGTGAGTCTAATTAATTATTATTTGCATGATTTCATTCTTTGGTTTATCGATTGGTATGAGTTTATGATCACAAAAAATGTACAACCAGCAAAATACATGCATGTAATAATAACTTGCCAACATTCAAACCTTTGAGCTATTCTTTTTTGTCACAGCGATTTTACATAATGTTTAAGGCCACCAATAAAAATCACATTTTCCAGATGTTTGAAGACAAATTTGAAGACAATCTAAAAACAAGCTGTTTTGAATTAAGTAGGATTGACGCAACCCCTTATTGTTTAATTTTAACTTCAAATATAATGTGTAGGTTTTTAAAAAGGCTATTTGCTTTGACTTTTTTTGTTTTAAATGAAAAGATAAGGTTAATTAAATTAAAATTTGTAAAAACAAAAGATCGTCTCTCAGTTTCATTTTACAGATCCCAAAGCGGTGCCATCAGTGCTCTCTTGTCTTGAAAAAAGGGATAACCCTTTGAAGAACTGGGAGATGGCTTGTGTTCAGGCACAAAAAAAGTAAACATAAAACCTTTTAAACCTAATTTAATAGAGCAAATATTAAAGTAGTAAAACACTCAATAAGGCCACAGACTTCTAAGGGTTAACAAACTGTCAACAAAACAATCCTGGAATGAACAATATTACAAACTCAACTATTATACATCAGTAAATAACATGATATTGCACATTAGAACTCAACAATGCTATTGTCATCCTCTCAAACTGATTGAAGATAGTTCTCAGAGACTCTACACCAGGGGTGTCAAACTCAATTCCTGGGATATATTTAGATATATATCCAATACCTGCAATAATAAAAGACTCTGGGACACACAGTAAGGCATTGCATTGACTTTGTTATAAAATATAATGGCTTAAACGATATTCCCTCAACATTTGCTCTTCACATTCTGAAAATACACACCCATTACAGCTAATTGACTTTAAGTTTGTTTTGTTTTAACCAGCCCGACTCTAAAAGATTTAAAAAAAAATCAGATCTTTAAAGAGTACCAGTAACAAAGTGACCTGAGTTGACATTATCGATGTGCTATAGACACTGGCTGATCAGACCATCACACAAATACAAAGATGACAACAAATAAATCAATGCATGGAAAATACAATTTAGAACAGGAGTCCAATTTGGTGACCATGTATAAAAGGATTCAACTTCCTGTGTCATATGTTGTTACCAAAATAATCTTTCACCAGCTGCAGCCAAGTTTCTGTTGACTCAAAATATCCAAATCAACAAAAATATACAAAAGTAACTAAACTTAAATTTTTGACAGTACATGGTTACCTATATGTACACGTTAAATTAGAACCAATACTTAGTCAAAATAAAATAAATTCATAGTGAAATCAATTCTATGTGTCTAATTCTGCAAACAAAAACAAATAATAATTGGTATTTTTAATCAAAGTATAATAAATAAACATTACTAAATGTTAAAAAGGAGTAGGTATGTCACACATGTAATTCCTTCCCAAATACTCATGTAATTTCAGCATGACAGGTTGAAAGTTTATCACATTCTTGTGAGAAATTGGCATCTGAAGACCCATTCAAAGCTACACTATGTAAAACACAACTGTCACAATTCCTGCATAATCACGCCACACATAACTATGGGTTAACATGTTTTTAAGATTTGTCTGTTTCACAAATATCCTACTACACAGATGCATGTGATCTATCAGAAATTTAAATTGTAATAAAATGTACAGAGTGTATTCTAAAATGCATACAGGTCTGTATTTGCATGCAAAAGTAAACAACTTTGTAGGGGAAAATTAAATATATGTCTCAATCTTTTATTTTTTTGCATTGACACTTTAAGTGTGGACCCTCTTGTTTACACTTTCATTAATTCATTCATCAATTTTCCAACCCGTTTATTCCCTTTTGGGGTCACAGGGGTCTGACAGTGCCTATTTTCAGCACACATTGGGCAAGAGGCAGGGGTACACCCTGGAGCCCATTCCAGGGCAACTTGTTTAAACTTGTTACAGAAATACATTTTCGTGTAAAGGTACTTTTCATTGCAAATCACATGCAAATGGTATTGTCAAAGTGTCTAAAACAATATATGAACTTATTTACATACTTGTTTTCAAATATAATTGTGTCACTTCTGTCAAGTTTTGAGGCACCAACTTCCATTCTTTCTTGCTGTTCCCTGATTTATGATGATGTGAAATTGGTTAATAAATATATCCATTTACCCATCCACCCAACAACCAATTTTTTATGCATCAAGCAGCATGTTTTTTGATGGAAAAAAAGCCATCAGTGAATCAGTCCATAAATATAATTTACTTTATTGACAATGTACATTACATTTTAATAGAAAGAACATTTACCACACTTAAATCCAAAATATACATTGAGAAGTTCAAATGTTTTAGCATCACTTTAGAAAATTGCAGGTACACACCTTTAAAGACATTCAGTTTCATTTAAATTGTCCTTGAAAGCAAGTGATACACTTAAGATAACCTTCACTGTACATCCTGAACAGGGGTGTTAATAACAGAGCAATCTTGCTAACGGTCAGAAAAGGAGGAACCACTTCACATAAGAACAACCGTGTGCTGACCCCAGGTATACACATGAAATAAACGACTACGATAGGGAAGTAACAACACAAGATGGACACTAAAATATGAGTGATGATTCTAAAAGCTTTTCTCTTCTGCTGGTTTTCGACACCTTTGACTCTTTCTGTTTTTTTTTGTCTGTCGCTTTGTGTCATTTCAACATTGTTTTGATCTCCTGGCCCTGGACGTTTCAGAGTGCGAAGGACAGATGCACAGCAGAATGAAATGATTGCAACCGCAATCCAAAAAATCTGACAGAAAACATGATCCCGAAAATAGTTGGTCCTAATGGCTACGAGCCTTACCCCATTGCCCAGAGCAAACAAAACAATCACTGAGACTAAAGCAATCCTGTAATTGAGGCCTTTGTATTTGAGGAACGTTACAGGGTGAATCACGGCCAGATATTGCTCGATGCACATGCAGATCTGGACAAGAGGTCGGAAAGTCCAAATCGCACCAGCAAGGTAGGTAGTGAAGTTGTAGGTCAGAGTTGTAGAAAAAATGAAATCAAATATATCTACAAAGCACTGGACACAATAAAGCAGCTCGGCTGTAGTCATGCTCAATGAAAAAACTACATTTGCTTTAGTGTTCCCACGGAAGAACATCCAGAAGGACCAGCAATGTATTGGAGTTCCCACTATGAGGTACACTGTTAGCACAAACACAACGAACAAAGACCCAATACGTGCTTGACACATACAGAACCAGCTCCCCTCCTTCCCAGAGTATAGCGCTGAACCGTTGATTAAGAAGGAAGAGTTGCACATGGTTGAGCATGAAGCTGGTGAAACAGAAAACAACAACTTTGCCATCATTAAAAACACTTTAATTTTGTGTACCATCAATACAATATACTTATATTGTAATCTCACAGTCTTTGTGCCTCCATTCACATATAAAAAGACCGGCGACCTTGTGAAAGGCCACAGTGTTATCCACAGCACTACTATGCCACAGTATAAAGACTAGTACATAACATGAGGTTTCAAAAGTACTTTGTGTTTGTTCGATGTGTTTGCTTTATATGGTTCAGACAAAAGAAAAGAAGGATGTATTTGGTTCTGGTTTAGTTTGTGTTCTTGCCATCTGAAACAATGATGTGTACTGATTTAATGGTTTCATTTATGAACTAAGAACTTGTAAAATATGAAAAGGAATTCCTCAGTTGTACACAAAAAGTTGTCATAGGAGTTTTCCCTAACCTAACCTTTAAACCAAACCCAAACCTAAACCTAACCATAACCACTAAAACAAACCTAACCCTATATTTAATATTGAAATATATTAAATATATTATAAAATATATTAAAAAATTAATTCCACAAGAGTTTTTCTAAACCTAACCCCATCACTGACCCCTAACCTAGCCTTAAACCTGACCCTAAACCTAACCCTAAGGAAGTTGAGTGAAGTGTTCACTGTAAGAGATTGCAAAAATATCTGCAACAATGAAACAGTTTTAACATTTTGTCTCATGACGTCACATCCTGTTAGAAGGTCTGTGATGTCCAGCCCTATGGTATAGTGGATGCTGTGCCCGAACACCACATGACCCATCGGTATTTCTCATCCTTCCATCTCTCTCTACTGTTTCTCTTCCTGTCTAAATCTTTGAATTGTATTTATTCTGTGAAGTTTACGGAGAATCTGCCCAAATGTCATAAACTAGTCACCACTTCTAATATAAATTGATCCAACCAAAGAACCTCAAGCAAAGAACTGCTAACCAACATAACCTCCCCCTCCACCACACTCTTAGTCATGTAGCTCCTGCCGTTCCCGAACAGCTTAACTATAGTACATTTATTGATCCACGAATCATGCTCACATTAAGCAGATAATGAACTTACGAATATCAAATTTGGAAGTATCAGGCTTCTTGTTTGGTTATGTGAGCAATAACACCAGGGTTTTTTTTTATTCCCACCAATCACGATAAGCTGCTCATTACAACTGCTGCTCACAGACTGCTGCAGCTTCCGCCATAGGTGCTTATATAGTTTAGTGGTTTCCTCTTAGCAGAGCACATACACGTGGCTGGAGAAATTACCATAAACATGTGTAAAACACCATATAATTACCCATTTACATTAAGTATTTGGTGTGCAGCTTTACACAGAAATCAACACATTGTCCACATTTTTACCAAACCCACTCTCTCCCTCCTGCTCCCCACCTGGTGTGTTTGTGCACTTAGATGGGTTAAATGCAGAGCACAAATTCCTTGTATGGGTCACTCTCACACATCTAAAGACATGTAATACTATACGTTTTCCATTTTCTGCCTTTTACGTAATAACAGAGGACTCTAGAAGTACTCACGCAAGCACAGGGAGAACATGCAAACTCCTTCTAGGCCAACATGCAGCCCTGTATTATTTTATTGATTAGTTACAAGTTCCTGTTTTTTGTGGCTGTTAAAATGAACCCAGTCAATAAATAACATCTCTATTATCTATTTCTTCAATAAGTTTGTGCAGCCCACAACATTTTAACCCCTTTTAACTTGTTGTAATATACTTAGCCAATAAAAATATCAAAAACCAGAACCTTGCAATCTTTTGACATGAGTTTAGAGAACGGCTAAATTAGACTTGTTGCTCAATAATGATAAAAATCCTTGTGATTTATTTGCCATTTTATAATTTTATTCTATAAGATCAAACCAGAACAACTGTACATTTGGAAGAAGTAGCAAATAAGAGTTCAGAAAACCGCAGGGATAAATGTGAATTATCATGACTGAAAAAAGTCAAACCTCGTGAGGATTCAGCTGTAATTTCCACGGAAGAATCTTACACAGATTCCTGCAAGATCACACCGAAATGCCTTATTTTCTTTGCTTGATCCTGGCATTAAACATATTCTCACTTGTAGTTTGTTCCTAACTTCATTTCTTTAATAATAATTCACATAAGCAAAGTAAGTGACCATCTAATGTCAACAAAAAAGACAAAGTGGCTGTTTCTGATCATTAATTTCTAAAATAATGAGCCAATTTTTGATCAGCAAAACTTTTGTTAACTGTAAATGTATGCATGTTCTATATTCTTCAAGGCTCTATTAAACTTTTCAATAATATTAATAGAGTTGTTAACATGCTTCTTTTAAAACATATCTACAATCTATTCATCGTATAACTATACTTTTAGATCATTTATGTACAATATGTACTCTGTTCGTGCAATGTATGTGTTGCTTTAAACAAATTGTGTCCAATATTTCAATAGAATGCCGTCATATGACTAAATAAATAACCTTAGACTTCATATTCTCTGTAGTCTGTATTCAAATCAACAGCAATAACCAAATATTTATTATTCTAATTTTAATCCATCAAAACATGATCAGTCAATTTGTATGCCAGCTGGCATTTCATCTCTTATTTGATTAAGATGACTCCATGAATATTCAGAACGGTTGACCAATCAGAGCAGTGAATGATTCACACTACTGAAACTGAACCATTAAAGATGTCTCATAATATTGCCATGTTTTTTTTTATGTTAATTAAATGTTTTTAGAATTATCTTTTTTTCCTGAATCACTTATTTCTTTCATTTTACATGCCAGTACTTGGAAAACGGCGTCCTTGAGGTATGTTTCAATTGAGGAAGTACAACAAGAGGATTACATTTTCTTTAGCCTTTAAAATTATCAATCAAAATATTCAGCCTTGGGCTAAACTTTTAAGACTTTTTTAGGATCCTAATTAGTGCACCTCAAAGAATAGCGAACCTCAATCAGCCCTTCAACTACATAAAACACTAGCTACCCTCATGTTACTTCCTTGTGCCAAAACTAGTATGCGCCATCAACACTCCCTACTTCCCCAAAAAGGAAGTGGCAGAAGCGTGTGTACAGGAGTGAGGGGCAAACAAGCTGATTTTGATCATTGACTGTTAATAACATGGACGAAGAGTCAGTGATGTCACCCATTGATTTCTGGCAAAGTCAAGTGAGGCTGAAAGTGGGCATATCCAGCCATGATCTTCGTGAAAGTGTGTCACTTCCCGGTAATATTTGCAAAAGATCCACAGGGGCGGAACATGGGCAAAACCACACACATGACGGTCTAAAACCATACACACAAAAGAGAAAAAAACAAGGAATAGCTGACTTCATCAGATGAATTAGCTGGAATGAACGACACCAGAAAATGATGAGATGGGTTGAACTGTCAATCATCTGTCCCTCAAGAAACCACGCCCCTAAGTTACACGTAACTTCAAGGCTTAATAAATCTGAACATTTTTCCAAAAAAAGTCTAATCTAGAGATCTAAATCAACAAAACTAGTCTAGCCAGGGGTGGAAATACAAGTTTTTTTAGCTCCAAAGTTGCCAATTTTTATATTGGAGTGAATGAGAGCCTCAAGCAGCTGATCGAGGAACTGCAGTTCAGTCCAACATTTATTCTAAAGACTTAGGGGCATAATATGACCATTTTAAACATACACTGAAAAAGTAAAGAAATGAAAAATGAAAAGATATCAAAGATGCAAATTGATAACGTGTGTTGAAGGAACAGCATGATCAGGGTTCTTGTTACTATTTATACTAGCAAACATTGGTTTATTTGCCCATAATAGCATTTTTCTCATAGGAACCTAAGATTGATTTTGTTTTCTGAGCTCTTCAAAGCACATTATGGGTTTCAGATTGCCTTCGCTATACATTCTGACCAGTGGAGAAAACAACACAGCAGTTGCGGTAATGGACAGAGTCATTGGCACAAATTCACACAAGTAACGAAGCTTCTCAAGTTTAGCTGAGTTCAGAAAATATAAGAGAAGTAAAGGCAAGTAGCAGACTAGGATAGACACTAGAATTTGAGAAATGATTCTGAAGGCTTTTCGTTTCTGCTTGTTCCCAACTGCGCTGACTTTGTCTTTCTCTGTGACCTCTGTAGTGTTCCTGTCGCCTGGTCCTGGCCGTTTCAAAGCGTGTAGAACAGAAGCACAGCAGAATGAGATTATTGCGACCGTGAAACAAAAGAATATAAAAAATAGATGGTCTTTGAAGTAAAATGTTCCAGTGACAACAAGCCTTAAACTGTTTCCCACAGCAATCAGCCATGCTATCCCCACCAATGCAATCCTGTAATGGATGCTTTTATATTTGAGGAACGTTACAGGATGAATCACAGCCAGATACTGTTCGATGCACATATAGACCTGAATGAGTGGCCTGAAAGTCCAGCTGAGACCAATGAGAAAGTTTGAGAAACGGTCTCCAGTCACCGATGGAAAGCTGATGGAGAAAATGTCCACAATGCTCTGAATGCAGTAGATCAGCTCGACGATTGTGATGTTAAGTGGAAAAAATACGTTGGATTTCACATTCTTATGGAGGATAACATTGAGGGACCAGCAGTGGAATGGTGTCCCCACAATGAAGCACAGCGATGAGATCATAAAAGTGAGATAAGGCCCGAAATGTCCTTGACACATGCATAACCATCCCATTGACTCATCAAAGATGGAGGTTGTGTGGTTGATTCCAAAAGACGAATTGCACATGGTTGTCTATACCTAAAAAGAAAATCAAGACGAAACAAAAAAAAAATCTAATACTTCATATATTACCAAGATACATATGGTTTGAGTGAAAACACTTATAGTGAATAAAAAAAAAGGTTCATACCTGACGAAAAAATGTTGATTAAATATTCTAGTTTCTTCATCTAGATCATTCATCTGTAAGTTTCTTCCATGATGATAATATGTTTTATGTACTGTGTGACTTCTATACTATGCAAAAGATGGTTTTCAGGCACATGTGACATGAAAATAAAGAGGGAAACAAGTTTGACTGTCAAATGTGCAGAAAAATGTTTCATAAAGTACTGTACCATTTCAGACAGCTGTAAAAAAATCTGGCGGATGTGTGCATTTGTGACACGATTTTTTAGCTCTGCCTTCATCACTTTTACATTGTCTGTCTTTCTCTGTCACTTCTGTATTATTTCGTTTTCCAGGCCAGGGATGTTTCAGGGCACGCAGGACAGAAACACTGCAGAATGATGTTATCCCCACAGCAATCACAAAAAACGTGGAGAATACATTATCGGGAAAGTTCAATTCCATTAATGCATTGCATTGGTTTTATAAAACAAACAATTTTTGAGATTTTTGGAGGATAACACTTGGAAATTTATTTATAATACACTTTCAGGTTTGTAGTGGAATTATTGTGTAACGTAATGTAAATTAAAGGTAATTTACCAGAGTAAATTGTAAAGTAATAAAAAAGGTTTATAAGGGCTATGAGTTTGGCTGTTCCTCCCCCAGCTTTGAGCTTCCTAAAGAGCTTCTACTTAAGTTATTGACTAGGTTCCAACCTTAGTGTGACATTGATGATCATTAGCACCAGTTGGATATAATGGATCAATCATTTTTCCACACCTGCCAAAACTTTTCCACAGTATTGTACATCTGCCATAATAGTGGATATGGTAACACAATTTATCATAGAAAAACACACATTTTTGAAAACGAGGGACTTTAATACACTAGAAATGCACAAAAGTAATTTACAAGTAAACAAAATGAGAAGAGAACTATACAACATTTATATCTTTCCTTATGTACTTATATCTACATGAAAAGTTCCTTCCTCAATGACTGTGGATTGACTTTAGTCAAAAATGACTTTAGACATCACAGATGAAGCAATTCTTAATGAGCTATGAGAATCCAAAAGCATGCTAAGCTTGTAATTTTCTTTTTCTGATTACTCCAAGCTTTGAAAGCCACACCATGGGTTTTAACTGAGCGTCATTGCACATCTTAATTACGGGTGATATTAATAAAGCAATTAAAGAGATTGAAGTCAGAACCAGAGTTACAAAATTACAGAGAGCGTCATCCTTATAGACTTTAGCTATGCCCATAAAAGAAAGAAACAGTGGAGGCAAATAACAGACCAGTATAGATATTAGCGTATGAAAGATGATTCTGAAGGCTCTTCTTTTCTGCTTGTTCTCAACAGCTCTGCCTCCATCACTTTTACATTGTCTGTCTTTCTCTGTCACTTCAGTATTATTTCGTTTTCCAGGCCCGGGATGTTTCAGGGCACACAGGACAGAAACACTGCAGAATGATGTTATCCCCACAGCAATCACAAAAAACGTGGAGAATACGATATCGGGAAAGTTCAATTCCATGAAAAAGAGCCTCACAGTGTTGCAAAACCCAATAAACCAAGCTGCTGCAGACAGTGCAATCCTGTAGTGATTCCCCTTATATTTCAGGAACGTTACTGGATGAATCACTGCCAGGTAGTGCTCCACGCACAAGCAGATCTGCAGAAGAGCCCTGACAGTCCAGCAGATACTATTCAAACAGAAAACTGCCCTAAAGAGTGGCATTGACAAAGTCATGAAAGTTACTAAGTTTAATAGGCACCCAAGACCTTATAACAGTTCCAGTACAGAGATGTTCAGTGAAAACACTACATTTGGTGCTATGTTTTTGTGGAGCAACAGCCAGAGAGAGAAGCAATGCACTGGTGTTCCAACAATGACGTACAGTGCTAAAATAGCAAGTATGTTATTGAGAAACTGTGCCTTATAACAGTCGCTATGGGTTTCATTGAACAAGGAGGTTAAATTGATTTCCACAAGAGCATTAACCATAGTGGTGAAGAGCTGAGGAAAGAAACAAAAGAACCGATAAAAGCAAGACTCTGTAGAATGATTTATGCATTGGAAGATAACAGAAATTTCAAACCTGTATCGATGAAACAGTAAACAAACACTTCCCAGCAGAAGCAAGCTGCATATGTTTGAACCGGTTCACGGAGTCCCTTCCTACATTAGTACACTCGGTACGAACAGTACATTATCACACAGATGCATCTAAATTTGCATACTTTTGCTCATGTCATGTTAGATTAAATGGTTCTTTTGGACAGAAACCTCAAAAAGTCATTTTCTGAGCAGGCCGTTTAAAATGAGAAAGTTTCCTTGCATATAAATTCCAACCAATGTCAAAACCATGGCTGGAAAAATATGGAAAATACTTGATCTCCTCTTGTTTTTGGGCCAATCAAGGTTAAAACGACCAGGATTGGGCTCTGACATGACAGGAGGTCGCACATGCTCAGAAGCGATGATAGGCGGAGCCGCTCAGTAATGGAAACATACTGCCAATGAACCATCTTCAAGTCATGGAACTGGCTAAAATGAAACTTTAAAAACATTGTTGACTTATCAAAATGTTGTGCAGCTGTGCACTAGTCGTCTGTTCACCTGACGTATACAAAATCATTTCTTGATACCAGAGGTCCTCCTCATCCCTCTCAGCTCTCTCCATTTCCATGAAAGTTTTGAGTCACCTAAACAAAAAAATATTTAAATAATAAAATTTAAGAGGAATTACATTTTAAAGTTTGACCCATGAGTAAATGATATTCTACAGTCATTGCCTCTTGAGGATTCACCACAAGTTTTCTTTGGGATTAAGATCTGGGGAGTTTTCAGGGCATGGACCCAGAATTTTTTTTTTGTCCCTGAGCCGCTTAGTTCTCACTTTGCCTTATGGCACGATGCTCCATCATACTAGAAAATGCATTGTTCTTCATCAAACTGTAGTTAGATTGTTGGAAGAAGCTGCTGTTAGAAAGTGTTTTGGTACCATTCTTTATGGAGTGGCTTCTTTGCTGTCCTTGACACCAGGCCATCTTCCAAAAGTCAGCCTAACATAATGATCTCCAGACTTGTGCTGATCAACATTCTCACCTGAGTTTAACAAGACAATTACTCAATTAACATAGCTTAGCAAATCAAAACCAATCAACTACTTGCATGTAGACTCGTGATGCACTTCCAACTCGAAGAATTAGCGCTCATTAGTGATGCATAGTTTAATGTATTGGAGTTTGGAGAAAATGTTCAGAAAAAAAGTGTGTTTAGCTTTCAGAGACAGCAGAAAGCATACGGTACACACTGTTTTGTTCCTCTGTGAAGATCGTCTGCAAAGTTCAACGGAATTTCGACATCACAGTTTTCCTGCCGATGTCAACCTTAGAAAACATGGCATTGGTGGTACAAGGAAAGAAATCAACTGATCAAATGAACACCAAATCCACAGATTTTGGTGCAACTGAAAAGAGAGGGGAAGAAAAGCACTGCTCACTTATTTATTTCATGAATTGCAAAAGGAAGGTTTTTCATCCATCACCTCTATAGAGTTTGCATGAAATTCTACTTTTTGCTCATGTTATGGTTGTATTCCAGGTGTCTAAAACTATAGCACGTTCCTTGAGTCTAGAAAGATAAAGAAGCCATGTCAAAAAAACCTGTTATGTTATCAATGTTGATTGTAACAGAAATAGCATTTGGTTACTCTTATGTCTTTCTCATAATGACAAAGTTATATTGAAATAATAATTATTTAGGTTTTTTGTGGTATTTCCACATAAACAAATAAATTATTAGTATTTCTTTGCATTTTCTTCAGGTGGAAAATACAAAAATGATTTAGATAACCATACAGCATCATGCAAAGGAGGGTAACAAATGCCTTCCATCTGCGCCCATGAAACAATATACACTGGTATAAAACATTTTTGCATAGAATTTTTGTGACTTTGTAGCAAACACGAACTCATCTCTTAGTTGGGTTTAGTTGAAAAGCAATGACTGAATCAGTTAAAGAAAGACACTGGAGCTTTTCTGGAGTTACTGGAGATATGAGCTCCAGTGTTTCCCTTACCATTATATTAGGGGGGCGCCCCGCCCCCCCAACGGCACCCCCCGCCCCCCTTGAAGGTCAAGTTAATTTTATTTTATTTTTGTCGAAAAACGACAGAAGTAATTTATATATAACAGGTCTTTGCTTTTTTCTTTTATTAAACTAAATAGCATTATGTTATTTATACGATGGCATGTAATTTCTGTCTCAACGTTTGCGCGTTTACAATTGTCCTCCGTATCGCGCACGGCGGAGTTCCGCCCCGATGCGCGCGCACCGCGGAGTTCCGCTCCGATGCGCGCGCACACACACCCATCAGCGGACAGAGACCACGCGTCGAAGAGTATGTCGCAGCAGGCAAAAATATCCGCGTTTTTTAAACGCTCCCAAGGTGGTGACGATGACAGCATGTGTTCTGCTGCGAGCAGCAGCCGATGTAGCTTTCCTACTCCGAATCAAAGTACAGAAAAGAGCCCAAGTGCTGCATGTCTTGCCCCTGACAAGCAGCAAAAGTCTAGCCACCACAGAACGACAGGTTTTGACCCAGCTTGGCTGTCAGAGGCGAAATACTCCCCCTGGCTGTACAAGACTGATCTTGGTAAGTAAGTAAATACACACAAGCATGAATGAACGAATTGATAAATAAATTTCTTAATTAATAGCTAGCTAGTTAGTTATACAATGGCATTTCCTGCTTTAAACTATCACTATGTTAAGTTGATTTTTACTGTTGTTACTATCAGTTATCACTTTTAAAGCCTAACAGTTAATGTATTTACAGGTCAAAACAGACATTCGCAATAGGCTGCAAGGGGACCATCTTGCAGCCTGCATGCGGATCTCAATAAATGGGCCAGAAGTTTCAGACTATCCATACCAAGATGCTCTGGAAATGTTCTTTCAGAAGCCCAGAAAGATGCACTGCAGTGACAAAAGCTGCACATTTCGGTTCGGTACACTTGCGTACCGTTTCGGTATATATATTTTTTTATTAAATAATATCATTTTATTATTAGCGTGATATTAAGCGCAGCGGAACAATTTCTCCTAGGCGAGTTTCCGCACGGACGCTATTGAGTGACGCACAGTAGAGCTGCACGGGTAGCTGTGAGAAATGGCATCATGGCGACAGCAAAAGCGAAGCCAGAGCTTGAAGACCCCCCCACCTCACTACGGTCTCCTGTTTGGGAACACTTTGGCTTCCCTGTCAAAATAATTAACGGGGACAGAAGAGTGGACAAGCGTAAAGTTATGTGCCGACATTGTTCCACGGAGATCGGGTATGTGGCAGGCAACACGTCGAACATGTTAACGCACTTAAAGCGGCATCATCCGAATGTGAATATCACAGGGCTTTTCTACTGCTGGAGATGACACTGCAACCAGATCTGTGCTCACTTCAGAAAATGTAGATAGGTTAATCTTTTTAGCCAAAAACTTAAAACTTGAATAGTTAGTTTTGTTGATATACAAGCTGAAGCTGTTGCTAGTGTTAAAAGTTTTCAGGTCTTAACTAGTTGCAGTATTTAAATTTTTATTTTTAAAATGTGTATTTCTTTATAAAGAGTGTGATTTAAAATATGATCCAAATGGGTCGCTTTATTTTTATTTGAAATGATACATAATGTGTGTAGTTTATTATAAGAGTGCAATTTATTTAAAATATCACCCAAATTTGTCACTTTTATTTATTTTATGCAAGAATTCTATTGTGTATTGGCCGCTTTTAAAAAAAAAAGATTTTGTAAGTTCTTATTTTTTTTTGTACCGAAAATTAACCGAACTCTCAAAGACACTGTACCAAACCGAATACGATTATAGCGTGCCGTTACACCCCTACAACTTATGCATCATAACTCCGGTAATTTTAATTTCCTAACCCTTTTGAAACCTAAACACTATGTTTGTAAATGAAATTATAAAAATGGCGAGTTGTATAATTCTTACTCAATTTAGAGCCACAGCCACACTGCTGTGTGCAGAGACCTCTAAGGGTTAAGGGATGTTTAACGGTGCTAGATGAAAATTAAAGTGAGAGATGGAGATTAGTAAAATACCAGAAGCCTTAACAGGAATTCACTTTAATTTATTTGATGTATTTATCCATCCTTATTTTCATTATATCTGTGTAACTGCAGATATTTAGAAGATTTTAGAAGCTTCTGGCAATGTCAGAAACTTCCTGTTATTCGTTTCATGCCCTTATATAGAAATACAACAGAATTAGTGAGGGTTTCCTCACTTGTTCATGAGGTCGAAGCCTTGATCAGACAGCAATGCTCCGAATCGCTTGCGCAGGTTGTTGAAGGGAAACTCGGTGAAGCTCATCTTCTTCACTGCAGGCAACTCAGAGTAACCCGGCCAGATCTTCTCGCTTGGGGAGCCCAGGTCCTAGACATACACAAACAGATGCACTAATGTAAAATGTGAAGTGAAAGGAAAAACACAGATAAAAATGTTGGGATCAAGAGAATAATTAGCTGATCAGTAAAAATGTTTAGATTTTTCACATATTCATTCATTCATTCATTCATTCATTGTTTTTAAACGCCCTTCCAGCTCCTATGGCTAATTCCAGGGCGAGAGCAATTTAAGTTATTGAATTAGATAAAATGTTTAAAACCAGCTCTTCCTAGAATTTTTAATACCGTATTTGGATCTACTTGATTAAAAATGTGATCTAGAGATATGGAAGAATAAAATTGTTTTCTGATGGGGGTTAAAAAAGGACAGTCAGCTAGAATATGTTTTATAGATAGAGGAACTTTACATGAGTGGCATTCAGCTCGACTATCTCCAGTGTTGTTGAAAACATTACTTTCTTAATTGATAATGAACACTGGAGACCGTTTGAATGAGAACACAGCAAAAGCGGCTATTTATTTACCAAGATAAGCAGTCTCAACGCATTTCCTACACACGTGACTCTAACATGGAAGAAGAACGTGGTTTAGCGCATATTAAGAGCCTATTAAAAATATAAACGAACGCCAGAAGAGAAAAGAGGAAAAAGAAATAAAAGAATAGAGATAGAAAAGAAAGAGAAAGAAAGAAAAGGGAGAAACAAAGAGACCGACCCCAGAGAGTAATCAGCCACCAAGAAAACAGGGAGAGAGAGAGACAAAGAGAGGCGCATGTGCTTTTCTAACTTCCTCCTGCTCAAGGGCGGGACTAAGTATGACGTATGCTCTAAAAAGTTTCTCAAATTACATTTCTCAATATAACCACTAGATGGAGACATTACATAGGAAAATTTCTATCACAGCACACACCAGCAGTAACAGCAACAACGCCTGGAACCATTTACCAAACTTTATGCAAGAAATAGTTTCAGTTCTTTCTTTCTGTTATTTGAAAAGTAGACTTTTATGTCATTTGAAATGTTGGAGATCAGTCTTGAAAACTGCACTGAAAAGCTTTAATCTCTGTGCCAAAAACAATTATTAATAAAATAAGTTATATTTAATTTTTAAATATAATTTAAAAATTAAAAAGAAAAAAAGACTTAATTTTTTACTAGTAACACCATGAAAATGTGTTCAGATGAAACAGCATAGAGAAATGGCGGTTTGTTTATTCTAATCAAAGTAACTGATGGCTCCATAGCAACCAAACTGTTTACCCTAGCAACCAATTTTTCTGAACTCTATCTCAGCTTTGGAACGTGATATTAGGGTTGGTTGATATAACTTTTAATGACAAAGGGAACATCAAAAGGGTTTTATGCCACTGACCCCTCCAAAGTAACCCTACTGTTTAGTAAAGCAACCGTTTTGGCATATCTCAAGTAGGGAAAATCGTAGATACATGGGGCTTGGTTTATATTACTCATATTGGCATGAGATATGTGGAAATTGTGTCTAATGTCACTGATTAGGCAACCAAAAAATCTACCTTGGCAATCATTCCATTTTGCCATTATAAATAATTAAATAATTAATTATAAAGCTATGTTTGTGGTGTTTAATACAGATGAAGGTGACGGAAGAAGATTTATGGATCAGAACATATGGGAGGCTATTCCAGAAGCTTTGTTCATCCAGCGCAGAGATTCCTATCGGGATCTACCGAACTGAGTCCCATATGTTTTCCTCTTCAGAGGTAAGATATAGTTAAGAGGTCATAGTGTTACTCATTGGTTAATTGTTGAATTTTTTTGTATAATCCCCCTGCACATATGTTTTAGCTGCATTTTCAGCCTTATTTTATTATAAATCCCGTCTTTGCTGATTCCTTTATCAATGTTGGCTATTTAAAGTTGCAAACCATTTCTTATCTGATCATTCACAGCTATCACATATTTAACTCTTACATGATATGTAACTGTTTGTAATGTAAGAGCAGATTTCGTGTTTTGGTGTGTCGGGAGCTTTTACACTGCGATCTGTTAGTTACATAACCAGTAAATGTTGTCAAGATGGTGAAAGAGGAAGAAGAAGAAGCACCCTTGCCTCTCTAGTTATATAATGTGTGTGTCATGGAGTCAGTGTTTTTACTGTGAATATTTTGTTATATTTGAAGCAAAACAACATTGTTAACAACCGCTTTCTTACTTGAACATGTGTGTGCTGCACAGAGGATCGTGTTTCATATGTTTCCCTTTGCATAATTACATCTGATAAAACATTTTTCTTAACCGTTCTTTTTTCATCTTTGTCATATTCGTGAGTAAACCCGAAATGTCTTTCAACCATAGGTTTAAAAAAAGTTGACTGCATCTCCTCATAGCGTTGACCGTGTGAAACATGAGAAGTCCCACGCTCCTCTAACTTTCGCTCTCACTGAAATAAAGTGTACCGAATGGTTTGGCTACAACTCAACCCTCAATTCCCTTCAAAAGCACTCATCTCACACCAGTTCACATTCTGGTCTACGATCATTTCCATTTGTATAGCTGTCAGGAAACCCACATCTCTGATTTTAATTTATTTTTCGCTGTGCAACACTGGAAATCTGTTCATTTTGTTTTAAAAAATTGCCATTAAATGCAATTAAGGGTTAGCAACAGTGATCAAGCGGACAATAGCTGGAAACACAAGTTGCTTCAGGTTACAATTGAGAGAAAACATTCTATAGAAATCTAAATTGAAGACCATTTATCTATTGAAAACCTGTTGCTGTGTTGGCCAGTCTCAGGTCTCCGTGGAAGAGTGTGAGGATCAGCAGGAGAATAAGGAGACCTGGAAAGAGAAAACTGCTCACAGAAACTCCACAGGGAGCGACCAATCTGAGCATCCTCTCTTACGCAAGAAGAGCATGCAATGGGCAAGACGGCTGAGCAGGAAGAACACCAAACTCCCTAGTCGAACTGAGCGCATCAATCAACAACGCCTCAACCTGTACAGACGCTCAGAGAGACAGGAGCTGTCTGAGCTGGTGAAGAACCGCATGAAGCACTTAGGCCTGCCTACGGTAGGATACGGTGAGTGAACAAGGACAAGTGAGTATGATGAGTCTTTCCGTGCTCTAATGTCCCCAATGTGTTCGCTACATTCGTTCCCCTCTATGGAATTTTACCAGTGACAAATCATGTATTGTTTATTAAGTGGCATATTTTATTGAATGTCAATAGTTTGAACTTAGAGTTGAATTTGTGGGGTTGTGATGGTGCCGTGACCCGAATGTGTTTTGATGGTGAAGGGTTTCCAATGAAATAAGATGCTCACTTCATCCAGAGGCAGTATAATGTCTGAAAACTTCTTAGCTATAAGTCCATGCTAAATAGCCACACCTGCTCTGAGTGAGGGGGACCATTGCGAAAGTGTCTAAAGCTGTTGTAAGTTATTGAAAAGTGTCATTTGGATTTAAAGTAATATAAATAAAACAGTGCATTTGGTGCAATGGTTAGCCCTTCATCATTAGAGTAGAGAGCTCTTCTAAGTCAATATTCTTCATGTGCTTGTGCTTCATGTGCATCTGGGTTCTACCCAGTTTCCTCTCACGGCTCCTCCTCAAAGCTTTCCTTGGTAGATTTCACAGAAATGCTCACCATTCCAAAGCTATCAAAGAGGCCACATTTGTTTCTTGCAACCTTGTATTCTGAATTTACACTTTACACTTTCTCACTATTTATCCCTATATTGTGGTCATTCACGTTTTTCTTTTTGTTATTGAATGTAAATTCATGAACCACATGATTCTGAAAGCAAGGTTTAAGAAGATTTAACAGAAAACTTGGTTTTATTTAACTAAACACATGCTGCATTGAGAACAAAACAAGATCTGGGAAGGGGGAGAAGGGAGATCCAGAGAGAGCCAAAATCTCCTTCAAAATATGGAGAGCAAAAAGGGAAGAGCCTAATTGTGCTGCTTTATTTAAGCAACTTGTAACTTCTACAACTTGCGATGTAACTTTCGGTTCTATCTCTGACAATAGGGTTCTAAATATTTTTCTATTACATTTGTCAGAACTGGAAATATTTTTTTAATTGCTAAATTTAAGTTTTAACAAATTTATCCATGCTATAATGTTTTTTGTTCAGAATGAATACCAGATTTGGCTGTAAAAGCATTTATTTAGAGAAACATGTACAGTATATAATGCTGTAGATGCATGTGTAGAACGTAGAAAACACCAGAACAAACCAAAAATGGCTTTGAGGGGTTGGGGTTAAAGCTTCTGAGTAATGAGAATGTGTTCTTTTGCTCTATGACTGTTGAACTGCCTTTTCTTCTGCTTGATTGACCTTTTCTTCTTTCTTTCCCTCCATTCTGCCTTTTCGTGGCATGCTGTAGAGGACGTAGCTAATTTAACTGCAAGTGACGTGATGAACAGAGTAAATCTAGGATATCTCCAAGGTAAATCCACCCAGCATCACAGTTCCTGGAATATAGGGTTGTTTCAATCGTTCGGGTCAGTGGATTATTTTGCCTAAATTAAATCTGATGTACTTTAATCAGCTGAGAATGTGGTGAATTTAATTAAAAGAAGAATACACTCACCATTTTATTAAATGGTTTAATCACTATCATTTTCTATCAAAATAACTTTTCCTCATTTGTTTATATTTTGTTTTTATTTTAATTGTGAAAAGCCTGCAATCCTCCATTTTATCCAGATGCCCTCATTTTATGTCCCGAGCTTCCCATTAGGCTTCCTCTTATCTCATTACAACAGACTGCAGGAAACGACTTATAATGAGGAAGGACGAAAGCAGAATGGTTTATAAACACGGTTGAGTTGTGCTCATTATGTTTTTTCAAATGTGTATAGGTTTATTACTTATCTTGAAAGAGTACCACTACAGAATTATTGAATAGCGACCCAAGCATATTCAAACAGTTAATACCCATTGGCATTCTGTGGTTATCCACTTATTTCTGTCATCATTTGCTCTTATTTGGTGAGATATCTTGTATATTAATGGAACCTTTGACCTGCACTTGTTTCTTGTAGACATTTTCATTAGCAGAATTGTTTTTGAAGGAGCTTCTATTATTATTTAGATTATTCTGGGTTTTAGATTATTAACTTTGTGACTATTGTGTACTAAACAATTTTTGGTGAGACTTTGGTGTTTTCCCATAGCTCTTGGCATGTCTGTTTATTGCCAGAAGTATTCCCTCATCATCCATTTTTAATCCACTGGGTTTAATACGACGATCTGCAACTAATTATTCCAATAATTTTTATAATTTTACTAAATTCTGGAAGAGAACTAGCCACCTGGCTTCAAGCACTGATCTCTACCGACTTCAGCTGGCTATTTATAGCCCCAGTGAGCTTCTGTAAGTTGGCAATTTCATAAAACACACCACCTCCACCCTAACAATATGGTGAATTAGTGAATTGTTTAATCAAATAATTAAATAGCAATTTATAATTTCCTGTAGCTCAGTCAGTAGGGCATTTTCAGTTCATTGAAAATTTAACCAAAATGTTTTTTGGATAAATAAATAAATGAAAATATAATTGCTACTAAAATGAAGACTATATTTAAAACTATGTTTCCACTGTTCATATTGACTCTTTTTGATATTTTATACATTATTTTGAAAGTAAATCATATTGAATTGCATGTCTGTTAGCCACATCTCTTAATGATATTCAGAAAAGAAACAAATATTTTAAAAGCGTACATTCCGTTATCAGATTACATTTGATTCAAAGAGCAGAAGACTACGTCATCCAGGATTTGTATTGACAACAAGTCTGTTCTGAAGGTTTTCTTACACACACTGTGTCTGTTCTCATTTTAAAATGGACGTATTAACTGAAATGCTTATAGGCAAGGTTTATTTATTGATTAAATGGAGTTTTATTGGAATTGTTGACACTTATAATTCACTAATGCTGAATTTGAAGCCCTGCTTTAAAGCATCTTAAACGTTTTCAGTAACCAGGACACGAAAGACAGATAACACAAAGTTCTCATTCATAAAATTCCCCAAATAAGATGCAGGATTTGACCCTCCAGAGAGCTTGGTGTGCTTTCCATAATTGAATCCAAAACTTTGCATTGCACTTGGTGATATATGGCTTAAGTACAGCCAAATCTAAACATTGTTCTTGAGCTAAACTTTCTGAAAGCTCATGAAATTAGAGGGTCTGTAGTGATTTACAGCAGAAGGGTGTTGACTTCTGCAGACTGTTTGCTACAGCATCTGTCCGTTGATTTAGCATCGTTCCCAATATTTCAATATTATAACACCACAGTCAGTTGCCTAGATGCAATCTTTGCAACAAGTGCAATTCCACAATCACAAAGCTGGAATCCACTGGACTTCACACATTCCTGCATCTGAAGTCAGTTATGTAGATGGGTGAGTGAATACCTTTGGCAATATAATACTTATACTTTTCTCCCAAATGAGCAAAGCTTAACATTTTCTTTTGAACTTTGCCTTTTTGATGGCAGTGATGATTTATTTCTGAAACAACAAGGCTCAAATCTCTAGTTAAATGGGTGATATAGTTGTTTTTTTCTCCTCTGGAACAAACTGAAGAGGGCTCTTACATGACAGAGGGTACTGCAGGTACTCACTGGCATATGAGCAAGATGTGGCGAGTGAGGGCATTTGATTCCAGGATGTTTGGACAGAGTGGAGTAGAAAACATTCAGTGCTGGTTGGAAGGGCCCTTTGAGTCCAAGCCGTGATTGTTTTCTGTCATGTCATTTAACTGTTGAAGTGTGGATGATTAGCACTCGGTACCTCCATATTTTCATGATTTTCCACTTTGAAATTGAATTGTAAGTACACCTCAGCTGTCCTTTGTCTCCTATTCTTTACTTATTACCTGGATGCAATATACCTGTTTAAACTTGTTACCTGGACAAAAGTCACCTCTCCACAGACTTAGTCAATCACTCAAACCTCTCTCTGTAAATCTGTCTCTGGACACCAAGGACAAAACTGTAAACCTGTACAAAGCTGGGGAGTGCTACAGGACAAAAGGCAAATACAGTTCATGTTGCAAGCAATATCTTACATAACAGAAAATCACAGGTCTCAAGAAAGGTTGGGGATCACTCTAGAGCTAGATGAGAAGACTTGCTCAATGACTGGAAGAGAGCTGCAGTTGCTATGGTTACCAGGTGTAACATCCTACTCAGTCACAAATTCAGAGATAGACATATTGTCAGATGAGACCAAAATAGAACATCTTTTTTAACTACTCTTGTTGTATTTGGGTTGAGAAGAATGATAAGTACAGTCCAAGGAACACTATCACAACCATAGTGCACAGGTGTTTTCTGCAAAGGGAAATGGCTGATTGCATCGTTTTAAGGGGTTTCAACAACAGTAAGAACATTGAAGATCTTACTGAAGAACATTGAAGTTGGGTCTTACTGCATGACAATGATCCCAAACGCACAGGATATGTATATACTCTCTAAGATGTATTTCAAGGTTGGAAAACTTGAAACTATCAAAAACAAATAATTGATGGAAACTAGTCTACATTTAATTGGGTTTCATTGTAGTTTTATGTCGAGAGAATGCTGAAATAAATCAAAATGAAGAAAACAGTAAAGTGAAGTCTTTTTTTTAAATAGCAGGTTAGCTTTGCAAACATTAGCATATGGCTGTGTCCTAATCCAGGTTCTAAAAGCCTCCGGAGGGTTCTTCCTACCCAGCCTTTAAGGCTACGGCTTGGGAGGATCCTCCGAAGGCTTCAAAACCTTTTGGTAAACGGGACGGTCTAGCCTCTTATTCTTCTTCAGGTTGTTTTTGGCAGTTTGCTTTATGGTGTATTAGCGCCAACAGCTGGATCAGTAGTTTTGATCCCGAATTGAATGAATGAAACTTTCTTGTATTATTAATATTTTTCTTTAAGTGATTCTTTTATATTTATGTTGTGTGTCTATAGTAAATTTGTAAGATCACTGGAAGTTCTCTCGTTGCTTTATTTATTTTCTAGGGTTTAAGGGTTTGTTTTTAATTATTTCTTTCTTTTTTCATTTTGAATACATTGTATTAAAACATGGTCTGTGTTTTCAATTTGATTACATTGGTCACATTTCCCACATTTATTTTCTATTTTATGTTGTGTGTAATTTAAACCAGTATGTTGTTCTAGCTTTATTCTGTTTTCATAAGTTTTATAAACTCCTTCATCTGCTTCTTAAAACATAATGACATCCACCAATACTTAGTTAACATAAATTTGGCTGCACGTGGCAATGTTTACAATAAATGTTAACTGTTAAAACGCGTTACTTACATGTAAATACAAAGTCAAGTGTGTTTTGTGTTGATTCTAATGGAAAAAAAACACTGAAAAGCATTGTGGGGAAAGTTGGACGCATTTGAAGGGTGCATTTTAAGGACACTTCAAGTTTTGCCGAATTGTGACGGCCTTGATGCACCGTTGTGACGTAAGTGCCCTTAAAATGCACACTCTGGAGGATGCACACTTCTGGATTGGGACACAGCCTATGTTAGTACATCAACTCCATCCACTCTGATGTATTTTGCTTCACTCTGGTTGGTCAAAACTGGGCTTGGTGGGCCTGAGAGTTCTTCGAGCATGCTCGTAGCTGTTTGTTTGTCTATGTGTGCGGAATCTGGCTGTGTGTTGGCATGGCAAAGCAGCAAGTTTCATCAGGTCAGCTGTGAATAATGCAGTACATGGATGTATTGATTTGAATGCGTGGTGTATGCGGACCCTATCTGCATGAGTCCGCGCATGGTTGCATGGGCATTTTGTAAATGCAGCCATGCCCTTTCAGTAACGGTTAGCCCTTCTTTCTCTTTTACCCACCCTGGCGCTATAAGTGGCTCAAACAGGTGGGTTTGGAGCAGATGCACTTTTCCCCTATCTTGAGTACCTTTAATCCCAGACCTGCAAAGGGTCTCCTCAATCATTTCCGAAAAGGTAACACAGTGAGTTGGATCATTCTGGGCTTTAGATCCAAGATTATTTTCTGTATTATTTTTAGTTTTATTATTTCCACTCAGTAGGTTAGGTTCATGTTATTTTGTAGGGAAATGTAATCAGTAATTTCTTGAAACATTGTATAATTTTGATTTATTAAAAACTGAATCTGATGAAGTTTTACATCGGAGTTGTGTTTTCTTGCAGATGAAATGAATGATAATCAGAACACGCTATCGTATGTTCTGATAAATCCTCCACCGGACACCATTCTGGAGCTGAATGATATCGTGTGAGTGTTGACAGTACTACTACACGGTTCAGAACCTCCACATTTTAACGGATTGGCTTAACTCGGTTTGATGGTCTGAACATATGATAAAGTGAAATGGAATTACAAGACAAAAAAGCTATTTTGTTTACTACCTCCTGGACACCAGGGGGCAATGTGCTGAACTTGAAAAGCAACCTCAGGTCATATTTTTTAAAACATCCACCAAATTTTGTTTTGATGTTACTGAGATATAGCCTTTGGTGAGCTTTATGTCAATTGTTCATACACCATTTTTAAATGCTTTGTTGTATCAGCTTGAATCAGTAAGTTTTATTAAACATGGTCGGAAGTTTGTTATGGAACAAATTTCTAAATGTAATAATAAAAGTAAATGAGTTTGAAGGTAATTAAGAATGGTGATAAATGGCATGATTTACAATGACATTCTACGTAGGAAAAAAGGGACCAAATGAGCCTCGCAGCCAAGCTTTAAAACGATCTGGTAGATATCGAATTTCATTTATACGTCACTGGATGTGAAATTAGTTTAAAGTCTGTGTTTTCTGCATTTACACCTTCTTCCTCCAGGAGAAGCTCAAACAATAACTTAATTTAGCAGTTATTTGAAATAATTAAACAATATTAAAACTAAAAAATAACAAACTTTGATAATGACATAAGTGGTGTTTTATAAGAAAAATGGAACGGTAGAATTTTATGGTGCTATGGAGGAGTCAGTGACAACATACAAAATTCCCCATGCCAGTATGAGTTATAAAAACCATCCCATGTCTATGATTTGAGATGCCAAGTGGGTCGCTATGTTTAACAGTCAGGTTGCTATGGAGGGATCTGTAAAATAAAAAATGTTTCTTTGTCCCGATAAGTTATATAAACCAACCCCCGTGGCTTTATTATTTACCAACATTTAGTTGCTAGGGTAAACCGTTTGGTTGCTAGGGACTCCAACGTTTGGTCTCCATTTCTCTATGATGTTTCATATTGATATTTTTCTTGCATTTTTATTTTCAATGGCCATTATACATAAATGGTAAATATATAACCCTGTATAGAGTTTTGCACAGTAGGTGGTAGGTTCTTATCCAGTCTGATCAGTGTGGTCTGTTTGTAGTTTCTATAAGGTTCTCAGTTTGAGATGTAGATGAGTTTAACCCGATGTAAAGAAAATTTTGCAGGATTCTTAGCCATTTCCTGGAAATCAAGTAAACATGCCATAGCCTTAGTTTTCCGCAGTCAGCAGTGTTTAATGATTTGAATGTTTCGTTTTTAACGCAGACTGATTTTTACCTTCTCTAGCTACATCATTCGCTCTGATCCACTGGCACATGTTCCTGACAATCTCCCTGGTGCTCCTGTTGGTGCCAAGCTACGGCAAGAATGTGGAGCTCAGACAAGAGACGAGACACATTTATAATCCTGCAGCATTTGCTCCTCTGCCTTGAGCATGCATGACGACTGTCAAACCCACGAGACGACCTCCAGGAGGCAAGCCACATGCCCACTCATCCAAACCCACTGGCCATAACTCTACCACACCATAAGCTCAGCTTTTCTACCACTCGGACATTCAGAATCTTAGAACGGAGTCAGACGACTCTGAATGACTTCTTTTCTACTTGAGACTGAAAGTGTGGGTTGAATCGCTTCGGACCAAACGGTATGTGAGAGCACTTTGGAAATATAAGGTCGTGTGAATTAACAGTATTCCTGAGGGCAGCTAAATAAAGAAACAGAGAGTTTATCAGTCACATGACCCCTTGAACCAGAAGAAATGGCCTTGACTTGATTCAGTGAGATGTTGAATACAATTAGTTTACACAAGTGCTATATTTTGTAATTGTATAGCTCAGATATAGTGCACGGAATTACATATTTGTACATATCATAGTTAGCCATATTTTATCACAAGGTCAGTAACCTCGTAATGCTCCTAGGGTTTGGTTGCTCTTCAATCTTTAAAGCACAATTTTGGTTAAATATATGAGTTACGGAATATAAAAGCAAATTTATTTTACATTTATCACTGTTCAGTGTAAAAAAACACTTTAACTCTTAGAAGTCTAGGGCCCTTTTAGCATTTTTATTACTTTTGCTCCAACACCAACAACTTTAAAACAGTTTTTCTGTGGCAATGCTTGATACAAATTTTTAGTATAACCCCAGCTTCGTTTTTTTTTACAGCATTACACAGTAATTCCACAACAAACCTGAAATTGTACAAAAAAATCTAAATAATTCAGAGTATTATGTCATTTTTGACAGAATGGTTTGAGACAGATTAAAAATTCATAAATCTCCCCCAAAAAGCAGGCAAACCTTTCCTAAACTTTATATACTTTTCCAATCCCTATAAAAGTTAAAAGTGTGAGTTGGTATCTCAATTTAAATTGTGAGGTTTTTTTTTTTCTTTTAAAGTTTGTGATTGGATGGCATTTACTGAGAATAAACACTTAACGCAACAAATTCAGTTTTTCTGCGAACTAGAAAAAGCAGTATTCAGATTCATCTTCTAAAAGCCATGGAAGCGCATTGCATATATTTCAGTGCAAACTCACTTCTAGATGGTCAGTAGCCATATTCCCATCCAAAGATGCAAATAAAAATGTATGGAATATAACATAAAATATTTGCAAATAAAGCACCGTTTCCAAGACCAAGAGAACAAAATTGGCACTTCATGATAAACTGGCACCAAATATCAAGAAAAACTATGATATTTGCTATGTTAGGGGGCTTTTTTCATATATAAGAATTATTTGCGTCTTAAAACACAGACGAAACGCAAAATTCATAGACGTTTGAAAATGCTCATTAAAAAAATGCATGGATTTACGATAAATTAATAAATCACAGCATCTGTGTCGGCACATCAAGTTTATAGAGTGCAGAGGAGTCTCCCACCTCCAAAATCAAGACGACATGCCACATATTGCCGGTTGTCTACTTGTTCTTAGACGCAAGTAAGTTATTAAATATGAAAAACATCCTTTTTTCTTTTGATATTAGGCTCCAGTTTATCAAGAAGTGACGATTTGGTTCTCTAAGACCAAGATGGAATTGCTTTTAAATTCACAAATCGTTTATGTGCTATTCCAGTTTCACGCATAAATTTAATTTGGATCTTGGGAACATGAGCTTCGGCTGCTATCGGTTGTTTCCAGGCCAGACGGAAGATGTGGATTGGATGCGTCTTCTTTGTTCATAAATGCATCGCAGAATTCAATCAAGACAAAATATTTCCCCCATGATTCAGAAATGTTCAAGTGAAAGCAAAATTCAAACCTTGACCAGTTCATAAATAAACCTTTCACAGATTATAAATTTGTTATAAAAACCGGTTCAAAGATCACATAATTGCAACCCTTCATAAACATGTAAGCATTAATTCATGCTTGTGATTTGAGGGAATAATTTAGCTTTTACTAGGAAATCTATGAACTTTTTTGTGGAATATTTTTGCTTTCACTTTAAACGTTAGAACATTTCTGGAAATTGCTACGTGGACTGAATGGACATTGTTTACAGACCTCATGCTGTTCTTTTTAGTATAATAAAACTGGAACATGAATTTTCCGAGTTGAAAATGGTAGGGTAGGCGATTCCTGGGATCCAATGTTTACATTTGAATTCACCTAAAACCCAAAAGTGTTGCCCCATTTTTGGTAACCTGCAACCACACACCCCTTACTCCTGAGTGTGCTTTGAAAATCATTTCTGAAATACATCTAAACCTGCCTTTAAGCGAGCAGTTCATTTAGCATCCAGAACAGGGCTGAAGAGCTCCGGCTGCACTTTGGCATTTCACTGATATTTGCTACCAGACATAATTATTCTAGAACAAGGAGCTTGTAGAGTTTTTCATCATCATAAGTGTTACTGCTCTTTTTGAAGTTAACATATGTTTTCCATGTTCTAATTCCTTTTATATATTTAAGGAACATTGATGTGTGGCCAGGTATATCGCAGGTATTAAGTATTGAAAAAAATATATTGAGAAAAAAATCAAATAAAAAAACATTAAAGGAAGAGAAGGGAGGATTTTATTTCATTGCACTAAGCTCGATCCTAGAGGAGCACATAGAAACCCTTTAACCAACACATCAACATAAATAAAACAACTCATTTAACATCACAGGGGAGGGGCTAGTGACCATTGAAGGGGAGGAATTTTGGAGGGACTCAATTTTTTGGTGTGTGTTTTATTAGCTACTAGTTTGTTACATGTGATTTCAACTTGCTTACGATATCTTTATTTTGTTCAATGTTCATTTTCCTAATATCCAGGCATTATTTGGAAAGGATGTGCATAGTTTCCCTACGGGTCAAATCTGAAATCACCCGCTGCTGCCATTTATGAATCTTGTGTTATTTTTCTCTGTAGTTTTAGAAACACGTGGACTGTGCATGTCCTGATCTTGCCAAAAGTGTCAGAGAACCATGTTTACATTTGCTAGCTCCTGTTTTTAGAAAATACTGTACATGAACTTCAAACTTTTGTACTATTTCTTAAATGAGGTACACGTGAGAATGAACCAATAAACGCTGCATGCAGCCAGAGAACTATTCAAATGCTTGATTTTCTGTTCAACATGTAAACTATCCAAAATGTGTTTTAATGTTTTCGACTAATTTATTTTCATTGTTATTTAAAGGTGTAATATACATGTATGGACCGGGAGGAGTGACATCATCATGTCCGCTATTTTTACTGGGTGACGCTTGCATTGCCAAGGTTATTAAACAGAGCGACTCCTACCGAGAGAAACAAAAACTGATTGAATTACTGAAGTGTACTGTTTTGATTTTATTTTGCCTTTTTTTTAATCAAATGACAACTGTACATTTACAGAACAACTGGTTGTCATGAGAGACCAAATAAAGCTGCCAAGCATCATTATTGAACTAAATTGAAAGAACACTATGATATCGACCCATATGAAACGTAAAACAAGAAATTAATTCTAGAACCCGTCAAGACTTATGGTAGATCACAACAAAAATCAAAGTTAAGCTCGACAGAAAGAGATAAAATAGGAGAGAATTCTTGTCTTTGTATTTCCTGGATGCGATCCACCAGTAAAATCTGACTTAAATGCTAGGATAGGCTCAATCCACCGATAAAGAAACAGGTTTGTTTAAAAGAAACGATCATTATCCCAAACTTTAGGCAACTAACAGCTCTGTCCTGGTTTGGGCTTGTGCTTGCTTTTCTGTGTTTGCCTCCATCGGTCTCTGGTCCACCGGCCATGGTTTTCCACCACTTCATGTAGCAGATCTATGAAGGTGTACTCATTGCCCAGGAGCAGGCTGTCATCTTTTGGAGAACCTCCTGAAGGGGGAGCTCGCGAGTGAGAGCCTATACTTTGTTGATGCTCGCTATGGGCTCTTGGAGTTGTCTTCGCTCTCCTGGATCGCTTCTGCATCGCTGACATCACTTGGCGAACTTGCTGGGTCTTTTTCTTGACGCCACGTCTTCCCTTTAAGTTGTCTTTCTCATTTTCTCCAGTGGCAGGCTTTGTCCCCAATGCACCAAAAGATGAATCAAAAATTCGGAATTCGGCACAGTCCTGACTTTCTTCATCTGGAGAGTTTTTGGAGGACAAGTTTACAGCAGACTCAAACTCTGAACTCCATGTTTCTTCATTTGTAGTAACTTTACCATCCTCCCCTGGGGCCACATCGGTAATAGGGAAGCATTCTTTCACACTGAAAGGTCGGATGCTTTGAGTGCATGACTCAAGACCTGCCCTGTAAGAGTCCTCGTCAATAATGACTCGAACATCTTCCCCTGGAGCACTGCTTTCTGGAAGAAACTCCACTGCATTAAACTGTGGTTCAACTGGGAAGGTTCCATGATGAAATGGTCTGATTTCATAACTGCACCCAGTCACAAATATCACTTTGGGGAAAACGTTGAGCAATATTTGATTTTGAGCCCAATGCTTCTTCCACTGGACTGCAGTTGGAGGCCAGGTTAACACCCGGCGAATGGGTCTTGCAGGTCCAGTTGAATGCTCAGCAGTATTCAGCAGATCAAGCACCGGGGACTGGCTTTCTTGGTCTGGACCTATTGTAAGGTACGGGAGGTTTTCAGGAGTCTTGGCATATTTTGTTTGGAGAACGGGTTCACTTCTGTCTGACTCAGACACTTGTGTTTCTAAAGCACCTTGAAGAATGTCTTGGTCTCTACTTTTTCCGGGTTTATTCTCATCATCTCCATCAAGAGGCTCAACAAAACTTTTCTCACATGATTCCAGAGGGTTTACATCAGGATTGTCTCGTGCCATCTCTTCAGCAGTGCTTTTTATGACTGCTTCCAACATCTCCAACTCAGAATCCACACGTTCCACGTCTAAATGTGGTTCTGTGGTTATCCTTCCACTGTAATAATCATCATCGATCTGCTCAGTGGGTGCTTCTGTCTCATTGAGTTTTGCAAACAAGTCCCCCCGACAGAGGACCGGTCCGGCAGATCTCACACGTTTAATGGAATCTCTGTTTTCCATCATTCCAGAGGAATATATCTGGTAGATCTGAGACATATTTTCATCTCCAGCGATGATACGTCCAGTCCTTTGTAGAATCTCTGCTGTAGAAATGCAAGCCTGAGAATTTTCTTCTTTTCCGCTTCCAGGAGCAGTGTTACCGACCCGTTTCACCTCTGGTTTCTCTGTACAAGGTTTTACCATCTGTAGATGTTTCCTTTCTCGTTTCCTATGATAGAGAACTGACAGGACACAGATGACGAGCACCAGGGCACAGAGAACCACTGGTCACATATTAAAAGGTTAGCCATAATCGTAAGTTCCCATGGATTGATGCAATAAATCTGATCCACCTACCAATTAAAATGACTATAGTTGAGTGTCTGACCAAAAGAAGCTCAGTTATTATTACTGTAGCAGGACTCCTGGTGGCTGGGGTTCCAGTGGTGATGCTTACAGTAATCAGGCTTGGAGCAGTAACGTTCCATGTGAATAGGTTCAAAGTGGTGGTGATGGTAGTAGTGGTTTTACACTCTTGTACCTGCCACACTGGCACATCTTTCAGCTCTGGGGGGCTGTTACAACGCACTAGCATCTCATGCTCCAGCAGTGAAGCATTCTTAAGACCTAAACACATACACAAACAGGGTGAATAAGGAATGAAAGAAGTTATAGAAGGTTTTATGTAAACAGATAAAAAAACAAATAAATGACAAAATACTGCATCCAAAATGGCATGCTTCATAGTTCTCATATGGGCATTTTCCAAGCTATGGGTAGCAGTGTAGTGTACTAATGTTAGACTTAGTCAAATTTATTGTAGCATAATTTGGTAGATGAAGCCTCTGCTTGTGTAGCCTGGTAACATAAAAACAAGGAAACAAGGGTGAGATACAATCACTGAAAATCGAAACTCAACTGAAACTTTCATGCAATAACGTAATTTAAATAACATAAACACATTATTTTTCACACAGAGACGTAACACCTACAATAGAAAATGTGAATAATTTTAAACTTTTTTTATCAGATGTAAATAAACTATGATGGAAATGTATTTACCGAATAACTACCAGCAAGGGCATCAAAAAGTTATGTGAATTTACTTAAACAGATCATAAAAATGGCAATGCATTTCTTTTAGAACTGGGGCACATGGGGCGGCAATAATGGATTTCATTGCACATCAATGTTTTTTGATCATTCTGAAATTTCTTAGATAAAGTCTGTCATCAAATTGGTTTGGGACGATCACCTCCCAGAACAGTCTTGACTGGCTCCGTTCCAAAAGAGGAATCTCCAGCCTCGATATTACCCATATGGCATTTCATCTACGCCATTGTTATACACGAAAAAAGGCCTTCTGCTGACACAGCAACTTCCTGTTTTCTTTTGATATTTGCCACCAGTTTATCAGGAATTATTGTTCATCACAGTTTTGTTCTCTTGGACTCATTGGATAGAAATGGTGCTTTGTTTGCAAATATTTCCTTCCAGTTTTGCGCATAAATTTATTTCTCATCTTTGGATGGAAACATGGTTACTGCCAGAAATGTGGGAGGTGCATATAAAGCTACAACGTGGGGGAGGCTACGCAATATAGGCTCAATGCAGAAGTATGAATTGGTCTTAAATGTGAAACGGGTAGTCTCCTGTTGTGGGAATGGAGGTACAAAATACGGAGCACTTAGCTAATAGACTAGATAATAAATCAAACTTTAAGGAGCACCAACACCATACATATATTCCTTATGGTGGGCAGCAGATTTAGAAAAAAGATATAAAATAAAGCCTTGCTAGGCTGAAAGTTCCCCTAAAATTGCACAAAGTGGCATTAGAACCGGGTGATTATACATAAAAATTCAAACATTTTTGACAAAATTCAATTTGTAGTTTGAAGTGATCTATTATTATTGAAATCTAAAATAACTCTTTGCTAGTTCAGTGACTTGTTTAATGATTAGACATCTTTTTATTTAGTTTGCAAACATAGCAACGTTGGTAATTGTGACTAACGAAGGGAGAGTGTGGCACAATATCAAAATGGAATCGTATCTGGCAAAGTAAAATAGAGTTTCAGTTTGTTAGCATTGACATTAAACACAAATTCAACCTTTTTGATTTTACAGATGAATCACACAACTCTAAGTGGCATAGCTCTCGCATATATTTTGGTATAAATTAATTGTACACTCAAACATAGCATGCAATTTTGGAAACAGGATATATTACATTACACTAAATACCTCTCAGGAATTCGGCGAAGTCGTTCACAGAGCAGGAACAGTCCCAAGGATTTCCATATATATGGATTTTTGTGCTGTTCAGTGGAAAAAGTACATTTGCACTCAGACTAGTCAATCGATTGTTGGAAAGATCCAACTGCCCCAGTTTTCTGAGGGTGAGAAAACTGCTGGTGGTAATAGTATGAATCTGGTTCCGAGACAAGTTGAGCAGTACCAGGTTTGAGAGCCCGTTAAAAGAATTCTGATCCAGTGCAGTTATTCTATTATTTGAGAGTCTGAGTGTCTCAAGAGGAACCTGATGGTTGAACCAGTCGGATGAGACTTGGGAAATATTATTATTGTCCAGGTTGAAAGTTTTAAGGTTTTCAAACCTGACAAAAGTTTGAGTCCTGATTGTTGTAACCCCTTGATTTGTCATAGTCAGACTGCTCACAGAAGTCAGCTCTGTGCTGTTAAACTTAGACAAACTGATTTCCCTTAAACCACCAGTGAAGAAAATCATAGATGTTACGCCAACAGGATAATCTGGAAAAATGAAATAAAGTGCTCATTAATATCAATTAAATGGCTTGTTGGTCTCAGATTTTGTACATTTATTTCACTTAAACATCACATAATTAGCTATTCCGTGACAAAACCTGAAATCGAAAATTCTACTTTTTATTAGCGTTTCATTTAACAAAGCCACTTCACCTTCTGGGATCTCTTTGCATACAAAGTCTGTCATTGTGTATATACAGGACTGCAAATGAGCTTCACATATGCACTGGAACACCACAAAAACAGTGAGCACTAGGGAGAAAAAAAGAAAGATGGGTTTAGCATTCGTTTACTTATAAAGTAGAAATGAAAGCAGAGGTTAATACTCACCATACATTTTGGAAAATACATATCAGAGTTCCTTTAGGACGGCCATCTGTATAGAAAATGCTTGCCCTCCTGAGTCCCCCGCTGAGGATAAAGCCACAGTAACCAGGATACAAAAATTGTCTCCAGATCATTGGCAAGGAAACAATACAGTTCCGCTTGGCAGAAGTCAATCACGGGACCATTAGTAAACCAACTGCCCTCTTTCATGTGTTATAAAGAAGAATCTTTTTAACAATGCGGTAAAAGATGAGAATGTATATAAGAAAGAATGAGAATGTATTGAAATGACTTGAAATATTTATTAAATCTCAATCTTTTAAAATAAATAATGGTATGGTAAACGAAGCAGAATGTCCAAAAACCAATCGTAGTGTTCAAAAAAAAAACAAAAAAAAAAAAGTGTGATCAACATCAATACAATCTTTAAGTTAATATATAAAAACACACAAAATATACAAAACTACTATTTAAAATTGAACAATGGACTTTTATACAGAGAATTCCAACACGTTATTTGGAAACAGTAGTTTAAGAGGCTGTTTGTGTGCTCTCTTTTCCCTAGTTTGTTGGAGAGCAGTGTACCTTCACTTTGAACATCTCCCCAAAAAAAGTTAAGCAAAACCTCTAAGCTTCTACAACAGCTACACGTCGCAAAGAGCAAAAAAATAAAGTGCATGTGCAACGCTCAATTGATCCTGACAGCAGGCATGAGGCTTTTGTGAGGGTTCTTAAATGTCTACAAACAAACATGGGGAATGTTTTAGCCCGGTTAAATAATTAGACAGCGAATGCAAGGGAAGTAACCGATTATGAATATATTAAATACTGTCATTCAAACAGTTTACAGAGACACCCTTCAGAGCAGAGCATACTCCAGTGCCAACATCAACACTTATAAACAGCATGATAATAAAAAGCACTAAAACATGATCCGAAGTAAACATTGCCCCCCCCCCCCCAAATGCATACGACAGGAAAAAGTCTTTCCTGTGAACCATTGAGTTTTTTTAAATAATGGGCTACGTGGGAGCTGCTTTTATAAAGCACTCAAACCGACATGGATCCACAACTCGTGAAGGCCATAAGTCTGCAGTTCTGGGACAATAAAGGAAGGAGCAGCATGTTACTGAGGCAAAAAAACATTTAAACATGATTTCAAGATCTGACAGAAGGCAGCAGATGTGTTTGAAGATGCTGGAGGAAAGTGTGAATGTAAAAAAAAAAAAAAATCTGTGTCTAACTAATAAATACTTCAAGTAACAAAAATCGAAGCGCGTAAAAACACATTCAAAACTCCATGTTGACTCATGCCACCGTCCAGTGGAAGAAGACACTAATGCCACCTGACTCACTTGCTGCTCTTTTTTGCCCCTGCTGGTCTTTTAACCTGCCAAAGGTGGTTGTGGATAGTCAGGGCATCTACACTAACGGACACAGTCTTGGCAGGGATTACTGTGAACTGTTTACGGTCCGAGCTGTACTTGTATAGTTTGTCAATCATCTTCTTAGTGATGCTCTTGGGTCCATTGCCAGTGAGTTTCTGTATCTCCTCAGTGTCAGGAAAGTAGGAGTAAAGGGCTCTGAATTGGCAGCCACTGTCCCGGAAAAGAATCATCAAGTGATTAGATTCACACTTCTCCAGCTCCTACGGGTGATAAAGAAACAGTTACACAGATGTGCCTTATATTCGGTAGCTAAACATCAACCAGTAGACGGACTCACGCACCTCGAGAATGGAGTTTTTTTGAGGTTCGTTTACTTTTCCTGCTAGGCAGCAATGGGAGATGGCATTGTGGATTATCGGCTTGTTGGACTTCGCACTTGGTTCCTTAAAGAGCTTAGGTCCTGGAAGATAAAATATTCTGTTACATATATTAATTCCCAAATTATAAAAACTAGTAATTCTATCCTTTATCATCTGGGAATTCTGTATCATTCTAAAACTTGCTAAAAATGACCTTTTTCTCCCTAAATAAAAATACTGTTTGTGTTCTCAAGTGGCGGTGGCTCTGAGCTCAGCTAGGTCCTGACACCAGCTGTTTCTCTGTAACCCTTAACATCATCCTAAGGTGCCATAGGTAGGAGATAATGAGTGGCTGGCTGTGCATTACACAGATATAATGCAAAATCTAAAGTCAACGAAAAGCAGCTCTGTCAGAATACTGGATACTGATTGATAGTGAAGTTCATTGATTAAATCAACACACTGCAAACAATGAGTTTGATGGGTTTTTATGTCCTTGACCCCTCCCTTCCATGTTTGTGAAAGCACTCTTTGAGGCAAACACAATTTAAACAAAATTAGCACAAAATTTACCATTTGTAAAGCACCATAACATGTTGGAACAAAAAAAGAAAATTGTTGCTTTGATGCTCTGAAAAGAAGTTATTTAACCTCTTAAGCCCTGAGGCCTATTTTCCGAAAATCCTATACTTTTACTTTTTAAGGCATTTCTCAGCTTTTACAAGGCCTAAACTGCCAATCTTGGTATCAAAATGAAGATAGGTTCTTGGGGAGTGGTGTGGATGAGTTAATTTGACAGTCAAGAACACTGGGTAAGAGTAATTGATGTTGGAATGGCCAAAAAATGAACTGAAATGAGCCTAAAAAAAAAAACACATGTTTCCTCCAATATCTCCTTATTTTACTTATAACGAAGCAAATAAACACAATCAATTGTAACCACTACATGTCAAGGACATCTATAGCAAGTTTGGTGTTCATACTACAAGAAACTAATATTCTGTAAAGGTTTTAATGGAACAAAGTTCAGGCGTAATCCATGTTGGCACAGTTTGGCACAATTTGGCACAATAATTGAAATATGGAAAAAAATCTTGTCCAAAGCTTCGCTACGTTCATAGTCTTCTTTTCTTGCTTACTATACATGATTTCAGCAAAAAAACTCCTAAAGAAATGCTGTAAAAGGGGGGTGGAAGCTCATTTACCCCATCTTGCTGCGCTTTTGGAAACCTTTCATTCACAAACGCTTTCGACGTCGAGCTTCTGCGTGTCCCTACCCCCCGACCATCTCTCCAATCCTGGAGCTCTATATATCGCTGGAAAGCTCTGATTCTATGGAAGCCAATGAGCTCAACCATTTTGAGACTGACGGGATCGCCGACGAATCACACGACGCGCAGCGTGGAGAGACCACCTCTTACGCACGAGGAGTCATTCCATATTTGGTGACGTCATGAGACCATGGAGCAACGGAAAAATCCAAAATGGAGTTTCCACAAAGCTATCGACCGGACATAACAACAAACTGACTTTTATTGCTATGGAAATAACTTTTTGTCGAAAAAACGGCAAAGGTAAGACAAGATTTACATGCTTGCTTGGTTTTCGTGGAACTTTCGCTCCCTGCTCTGAAATACTTCATGCAATGTAAATGAGTTGCATATCGCTGGATTCAGCTGGTTGTTAGCTTTCATTTGATGCCATGGTTTTGGTGTTTCCGTTTATATTGTGGATACATATCGCACATAAACCAAAACGTGGGCATGAATTATACTCCGGACATGTTGTTGTTTATTTGCATGGCGTTCGAGCTGTGGTTCACGAATATGAAATTGAATTAGATACGTTTTTAGAGGAGTTTCCGCTGAACACAACAGTATTTAATATGTGTGGGTTATTCTCAGGGTTAGTGAGCTACCCCCGGTACCGGGGACTCTCGGGCTTAAGAGGTTAACTTGTCCTGCCATAATACTTAACTATGTCCTCTTTAATGTTTATAAAGTGTTTGGCCTTGGATCTTTCTCAGTTTTTTAACATAGAATGCTACCATATCTAAACTTGCAGTAACTTCTTTTTTCTGCACTCGTTGACCTGATATGCTGCCATTATTCGAAGTACTCTGATTAAACAATCAGTAAAGTGCATATCAACAAATTGACAGGAGAATCAGAACAGAGCTGAACTTGATCAGTAATGGTTCTGTGGTTCTGATATCTCCACTATACTATGGCACTGTACCTATTATCGATATTTGAGGAAAATCCAGTTCAACCGATAACAAACTGATTGACTATCAGTCAACATAATAATTGGCCTTTTTGATCACAAGTTGAATCTGATAGAACAGTTAACAGTTTATAGGGAAATGAACAAACAGCAACCGTGTCTGTGGGAATTATATATAGTCCTTAATTACTCAGACTCTAATGTGTAGAGCGTTGCACTGCAATGTTATAAACGAAATTGACCTGCTCATAAAAGGCTTCTGAACCACTTTTATACTGACCAGTGATATTTATATTAGAGTTGAGTTGATGGAAGAGAACAGCTTTCATTGACGATTGGTTACAAAACTGGAGAGTTTTTAAATCTTTATAATGGTGTTTTATTGACATTATTAGCTCATTTCAGGTATTTTGTTCACCTTAACCACTAATATTGCTGCATCATCATTTATCAGGCAGTAATGCTCTTTGTAAAGTTGAATGAGTCCTAGGTTGGTGATTGACTATATATTTGTCACTAACTCTTTCATATTGTGCAACGGTGGGCTAACATTTAATATTTAATCAATAATGAATTGTTTTTAAAAAATGTCATTACAGTATGAATCAAAAAATGCCTACGACAATATATAAATATATATTTTACTTCAACAAGTATTGACAAGAAGCATGACGAATAGCTGGCAAATGTTCTCAACAAAGAATTATTTTAATAAACAATTCAACACACCGAATAATCCCGTAATAACTCCATCCAAAAATAACCTTACCTGTGTATTCTGCCATTGATGTTGATGTTATAGAGGAAGCTGTGGAACCATTGTCCCAGTCTCTCTCTGTGGCTCGGCTGGAATTGCGGCTAAGGCCTGGAAATGACTCAACAGACTCCCCTCTGTTCATGAAACACACCATTTTTTAGATTAAAGTCTGTAAAAAAATGCTCAACATTCGCTTTGGGACTTTCGAAGGACTTGCCGTTGAGATCCAGTTCCTCCAGAGTTGACACTGTCTGGTTCAGTGGTGGCAACAGAGGCCAGAGATAAACTTGAGCCAGACTGTGCGCCGACAAGATTCTCATCTGTAAACAGGCAACAGTTTGATTAGTTCCATTAAGGTACAGTAAATGCAATTAAAGCAAACTTCATTTTTTCACACTTACTGGCAACAGGGCACTGATGGAGCACTTCTACAGTGGGTTCTTCTTTCAGAACAGACTTTGGCCTTTGCTTTTTTGGCTTGGGCTTGGTTTTGGGCTGGGGCTGTTCCAGCTCCTCACACAAATCCTGCTGTTTCCTTCTGAGATATTCTTGCTTTATCAACTCTCTCCTAGCCTTCTCCTCCTCTTTTCTGAATCTTTCTTCTTCAGCTTTCCTCCTGGAATTTAGAAAGCAACATCAAATGGCAAAATCCATGATAAAGGCAGTCATTTCTCCAAAATATTTGTCTGTACCTCGTTTCATCTCGTTTCTGTTCACTCTCAGCCTCAAGCTGCTGTTTGCGAAGTCGAGCTTCCTCTGCTTTTTTCTGTTGTTTCTGCAAAAAGGCTGCTCTCTTCTTGGCTAGTTCATCCTCTGCTTTTTGTTCATCCTAAAGATTTAGTGAACAAAAGTAGTGTCCAACTGGATTGGATAACCATTCTTAGTCAAGGTCAACAGTTATATACTATTAAAGGCAGGTTTGTTGATATACAAACATACATTTGGTTGTTACAAAAGGACACGGCTACCATACACGAACATGGACTCCTCTCTATTTTGATACAAGCATAAATTGAACAAAAAAATCTGCTGTCTCTTCAATAAGTGATAGCAATGTGTGTTACTATGATTGATGTGTATTGGTAGTAGTGTCTATTTTATGGTGACTGGTTTCATGTGGAAGAACAATATAATAGTTTAACTGGTTTAACTGATCAATACACATCCCCTTTACTCTTTGATAGCCAAAACATTGGCCTTAACACTTTGCTGAAGCACTTTTGGAAAAAAAAAAAATAAAAATCACATCTCCTATTCCTTGTAATCAGAGGTTTATAAGAATCACTGTACCTTAAAAAAGAATCCCATCCCCGGCTTCTTTTCACCATCACTTCCATCTCCGGTAACATCCAGTGCACAAGTGCTTTCTTCATTAGGATCAGCTGCCAAATCAGACAAGTCCACTTCTATAAGATTGGCTTTTCCTCTAAAAATGTCCTCAGAAGAGATATTATTCCTTGCTGCCCTATCATCATGAGCCATCTCTGTATCCTTTAAGGTCATAGATTCTTCAAAGGTGACACCAAGAGCTGCAGAACTTGCTTCCCTTGAGACAGTCCTTAAATTTGATTCATCATTAAGGTGAAAGGTAGTGCTATTTTGATTCCCTTTATCTTTGTTCAATGAATCTGATCTTACAGAGCAGTGTACAAATCCTTCAGTCTCTGTTCTAGGGGTCCTGCCCCCAGGAATCGACCTGGAAGATGGGCTGCCAATGGGTGTAGGAGTGGAACTCTTTGAACCTTTTCCAAAGTCTTGAACCAGCGACAGCTCTGAAGGTTTGGAACGGGACCGTGCTGAACTTAATTTGGGTGGCTTTCGCACAACAGGGCTACCACTTGGTTCAACGAAATGAACAGATGCCCTCACTTTGGGTTCAGATGGATTGCTCTGGTCACCCCCGACTGCTGTTGAAGACTGGAAGTTTTGCTTCATGATCATTTCTTGCTGAAGAGAAAGCTGCATCATCTGCTGCTGAATGCTACCAATGGCATCATTTAATAACTCAATAGAGCGACTGCATTCATTTAGATCCATCTCCTCTTCCACTTCAAAGGCACAAGGGGACATAGTATCCCCACCTGCCCACTCGAGACAGGCCTTTTCTTTCTCCTCGGCTTCTTTTGACTCATCCCTCAATGTCTCAACACAAGCATCATCATTCGATGCCATGTCCTCTTGATTGAGCTTTTGGCCATTGTTCAAGTAGTACTCAGACTTTGTGGGCTGAGGAAGAGTGTCACTCTTCCCCTTCTTTACAATGTGCAGGAAGGCTGCTTTTCCAAGCTTGAGTCGTTGTCTTGCCGTCAGTACAGCCATCTTCTTCTTTTGAGATTCAATTGCACGTCGCTTTTCTTCAAGTTGCATATGGAGTTGAACAAGTTCTGAGGCCAGCATATTGGCACTGTCTTTGTTCTGTGCCGTGGGACTCTGGTCCCTCATTACCCTCCATGAGGTCAGAGGAAGGGGGCAACTCTCTGAGCCATCCGGTGTGGTACGCTGCGAGCTGTTTGCACTTGAACGGATATCTTGGTTGCTACCAAACTTCATCATTTTTCGCTCTGCAAAACTGGTCATACGAACGCTGCCGCTAGCTACACTACTGGCTTGGGACTGTTGACTAGGACTAGAGCACCTGCTCCCACCATCCTTATTGTCATGTTCTTTCACATTCATGTCCTCTCGCAGTTTGGCCGACTCTTCATCTTCCTCATAAAACTGTTTCTTGTCAGGATGGAGCTCTTTTGTGAGCTCTGCATCCTGCTCCTCAACTGTCTCTAAATCAGACCCTGGAGGGGCATCCCAGGCTTGTAAGGGCCTCTTGTCTTCAGGCACTGATGAATGTAGGTAAAACCCTTGTGACTGCTCAGCTGAATATGATTCAACGCTACTCGTCACTAGTGGTCTAAAAGCTTGAATTTGCCCAAGGGCAGGAGGCACAATTTGACTGGATTTAGGCTCAGTAGAGAGCTCAGTCTCAGAGCTGGAGTTGTTAAAAGTACGGTTAAGAGCCTGTGGAGGTCTCCGGCGTGACGCTGACACAGTGGTTTCTGCACCACCCGCTCTACGTAATGACCCTCGCTGTCGTACCTCTCCAGACTCTTCCTCTTTATTCACAGATACAGACTTTTCTTTGGCTGGCCTGAGAACTGCAGGCATTAGGGGTTCCAGGAAGAAACTGGCTGTTCGGGTATCTGAGGATGCCTCCTCTTGTCTTTCCCAATTGCTTGCTCTGGCTACAGGCACCTGTTTAACACATTGTTCTGTGTCTTCAGAGTTTATCAGGGTATTTCCATTCTTGGATGAATCTGCCCCAATAATGGTTACCAGCTCATCCTCCTCATCCATGTTAACGTTGCCAAGTAGACCATGACCGTTGATCCGCCTCATGCTTCCCTGACATGTATGCTTGGGAGTAGCAGTGGAGGCCAGACTGTCCTCACTAATGGAGCAGGTCAGACTAACACTGTCCCCTGAAGCCAAGTCTATATCACCGTCCATAGCAGAGTGAAGAACAAAACGATTCAGCTGGGACAGTGGCCTGATTCCAAAAAAAGAAGCAGAACCAATAAAAATATATTAACATATGTCTCATAAATAAAAAGAAGAATTCTATGGAAATAGAAGTACTCAATTGTGTCTAAATAAACTCTACCTCTGCCGTTTTTCTGACCAAGCCACAGATCCTCTGGAGTGACTTTCTTGATTTAATGAATTGGAACGATTTCTGCCAACTGGTAAAAACAAACATAGAACAAGTAAATCATTTTAATAATAACAACTCAAAAAAATATGGAAAACTATCTTTGTATGCAATCAAGGTGGTGCTACAAAAAGGTTATGGAATGTGACGATTTGATTTGAGCATGACAACAAGCAAACCTTTCAAAGTGTGTAAAATACAACTAAAGCATTTACTTAAAAGCTAAACTAAAGCATATTACTTATAAATGCATAGAAAGCTTTATTGTGTATGCTGAAACAAATCAAACATGCGTTCTAAAGCGAGCTGAAACATCTCAATAAGGGTGAATAACTTTCCTTGATGGATGGCAAAATTAGAAAATTGTGGGTGTTAGTCACAAATGAGAGCAAGGCATTATAAATTAGCTATTTACACCCGAGATTGCTGGCAAATAAACAAAAATAAACATTTTGATTGTTCACCTGCAGTTTCCTCTCCAGCCTGAGTTTTCTTCTGCCTTTGCCTCAGTGGTAGAAGTGGATGCGTTGGGCTGAAGCTTGAACTCCCTTTGTTACTGAAACAAGCAGAACACAGGTTTGATGAGTGAAGGGCATCAAGCAAACTCTAAACATTACGAACACTGTAAAATATCTCTGAGGATGAACAAGTATCAACAAGCAAGACTGGTACACAATGAACAAACACAATGAATGTTTCACATGGAAGAGTAAAACACTGAAGCACTTACAGAGATTCAGATTCTTCAGGATGCAGGAAGTACCTGTTACAAGCTTCTGGGCTGTTGTGAACAGGAAGCGTTGATTCAGCAGCACAGGGAGAGACCAGGAAGCTTCGTTTAGTTGCATTGGAGATGGGCACAGTAGGCCTGGCACTCTTGGGCTGGGTCATTGCTCTTGCTGAAATGTACATTAAGAATAAGAGTGTAAGAATGTATATTAAACATTTAATAAAATGTTGGTTTAGGCTTCGTAATGGATTTTATTATTTCAGAAATAATAAAGTAGAAAGTACAAAACGGTTTAACATCAAATAAACAAACAATAATCACCATCTTTTAACTCTTGAATGTCTCTTGGCTGGACAAACTCAGGCTTGACGATCTCAAACCACCAGAAGAGCTCTGCTATAAACACCATGACATTATGCTGCAGAGTGAAAAGAAACACAAGATACTCAAGAACAGACTTATTTGGAAATGAAACAGCCAGTTAAGGATAAGCAATGTTCAAAATGACTGTATAACTTACTTTGAGCACAGGTGGTGCATACAACATGTCCTCAAGAGTCAAATAGAAGCTTTTGTTGAGGTATTCATTGGCAAACTCTTTCAGCAGCTGGATATTGTAAAGACTGTCTGCTATTGAAGTCACTTCTTTCAGACAGATATCTGCAGATAATACAACACTGTAACTACAAGCCAATCCTGACATTGATTTAGGAACAACCAAGCGATGCACGAAAAAATATACCATATACCAGGGCAATCACAATTTGCATAAATAAAATATGTAGATGTCTTATAATTGCTCACACGGCATTATACATCACTAAATAAAGAGCAAGGGAACCTCTGCTCTCCTTCTCTCCGCTGATTATTTAAATGTGCGTCCTCACAGCATAGACCAAGAAAGGGATGATCATCATGAACACAATCTTAAAACGCTAATTCTAGGCCATGTTTATTGTCTCTGAAAGTAACAGTATATAGACTGTTGCATACAAGCTCTGTAAAAATGTAAACAATACTTGCAGCTTGAAAATTTACATTGCAGCTTGAAAAACAATATTTTCTCCACCAACTTCTCATAAATATATACAAAAAGTCCCAAAGCCATAGATAAAGAAACAGAACAAATTTGAACGTTTTGATTCCCCCATGCTGAAAAAGAAATAAAACAAACACAGCCTTACAAAAGAAAACAATAATAAGCAGTTATAATGTACTAAGCAGAAATAAAATATTGTGTACGGTTTGAGTACAAACTAACATTAGGCTACGACTAATTTCTGAGCTGGGTCACTGCTGTTATAATAAGGTCTGCGGGAGAATGTAGGGTAATGGGTGAACGAGGCAGAAGGACTGTCTGAAAACTAGCAGCATACATGACCTTATTAAATCAGAATCAACTACCTCAAGAATTCTTAACCTTACCATCAAGTTTCATCAGATCTGGGCAATAGTAATGGACCACGGCCAGCAGTGCAGCACCATCACACACATCTCTGATCAGGTCCTCCAGCAGGGGGAAAAAGGGAAGCTGCCGACCCGAGACATGATCCCGTCGATACCGGACCTGCAAGAGATGGGGCAGAAAAAGCCAACCTGTTAAACGCCAACCCACCTGATGCTCTAAATGTAGAAAGAGAAGTTATGAGTATTAGCTTTTTCCTGACCTGATACAAAAAAGGATAAGAAAAACGGTCATTAAGAGATTTTTAAACTTGTAGTTCAGTTCATTCTAGACCAAATAATTGGAATAGAGCATAAAGGCATACCTAGAACTGTAGAACAAAGTAGAACTGGGATTTCTTCAGTTATATGCAAAAATGAACAGCTGTTAAATGGAAGCTTTACAACACATGATTTGTTACACTGGTTGCACCAGTTTGTTTACGCTCGATTATCTTTGTTGATGTTAGTATTCAACTATACCATGTGTCTAGATCGGTTATATTTTTTATACACCATACATCTTGGTGTAAAGGGTCATTGAGAGCCTTGAATGCACCCTGAATTTAGATGTATTACTGTTACTAAAAAAATAAAGAAATGTATTAAGCAACTACACAGTGTTTTAAACTAAGCAACTGCTAAAATAAGCTGCAGTTTTATACATGCCAGAAAGAGGTTCAGCTCTTAATCACATTTGTATTTATAAGACATTGTAAAATACAGTTGAATTTGAGTGAAACTTAATAGAATACCAGTCCATATTGCCAAATAATAAAGGAGCTTCTGACAGACTGGTCGAAAATTCCTGTAGACCCCAAAAAACCCTGTGGAAAGCCTTTCATTAAGAGTAGAAGCTGTTATAAGATTAATACAAAAGTGCAAAAGTCACATTTATAGATTGTGAAACAAATAAACAAACAAAAAGCAGAACAATGGGCACTGGTGATCTGTGCCCATCAATTAAAAGAGCAGTGGCCCCAGCATGCAGTACAAGTTCAGACATTGCAGAGACAGACTGAACAGGAAAAAGACAAACAAAGATGTAAATGATTGCCAGATATGGAAAGACCAAAGCAGATGTCAAAAGACTCAAAACACACACACGCAAAGCTAAGCAGGATGTGCTAGCTGGTAAGGGCTTAAAGATCCGTTTGTGTTAGCACCTGCACTGCAGCATCTCTCAGTGCACACTGATGAGATTAAAGCATGGCCAGAGTGGTGATGGCGAATGCTGGGATTGACATATACTACACGTGCAGTGAAGGGGAAGCACTCAGCCAACTTACAGGTACTAGTTTCCAATACCATTTTGAGGGAGACTATCCCAGTAGCGAGGGAGGAGGTTAAAGGGGGAGAAACGGAGAGAGGAGCAGAAAGGATGTAGTCAGGAAGGAAAGAGCAGACAGGTGAGACCCTTCTATGAGGTTAAAGGACAAAAGTAGAGATCTCACTGAAGACTCGTTTTTTTGATTTTCTATTAAACTTGTTACAAACCTTATTTTGCTACCCAATTGCGTAAAAAGAAAGTTACAGGCACATTGTTGACCAAAGTTGAACCAAATTATGTTATTTAATTAAATATGACGTTTTGAATTGGTTTATGAGATTCATATTGGTTTATGCGCTTACAATTATAATAAATGGAATTAGGAGTCAACTCATTCAAATATAAATTTGGAAAACTAAAAAGTTTGCAAAAATAACTAACAAAATAAAATATTATTTTTCTGAGAATTTTTCCCAAATTTTAAGATACTTTAAATGTTTTAAAAGTCCAAACTGGGAGAATTACACGAGTAAATGAAGGCAAACTTCATGGAAAATTGCATTTCACTGGACCAGTTTCAGTTCAAACTCCTCATTGACAATACAAGCTAAAATAGGGTTCAAATATCACTTCAAAAATCTAGGGTTCTAATTGGTGTTTGGCAATGCTAAGGCTTCTGGTACCTTCTGATGACTGGGGGAATCCAGTAGGTGCGGCTTTGATTTGTGTTCTTTATCCGAGATCTCCCTCATTTTCAAGTTCACCTGCAGCAAAGTATCCTTGTAAAAAGACATTCTGTAGCAGAAATACATTTGTACTCACGACACTGACCTATGATCATAAAACGTGAACTGAAAGAGAACAAGCGTTGAATTCCACAGAAAACCTAAACAGTGCAATATTCCACTTTACAAATAGAACATTATTTTTGCCCTCTTTTCTACACATTTACTGATATTTTATTATACTAAATTAACCTTTTTAAATAAACCATCATTCTGTCAATTGCTCATGAACCAATTGTAAAGCTAGAGGATCAAAATGAGAGTTCTAACATTACTGTTATCAACACAAATCATCATTGCAGGTCCATGTATTCCGTTGGAAAGGTAAACTAATACATATTTAATTAAGCAACAGTTAGAAACATACTAGTATTCTGACAAAAAAAAACTTTTATTTACAACATTATGTGGCAACCAATTGTAACGGATTGGGAAGCTGTTCAAAGACTAGATGCCTCTGAACTTCAGTAAGTCATCACGCAGGGATTTGGTTTTAAAGGGGCCATAATCATGGAATAATTTGTGTACATTTAATCACCTAGCTTTATTCAAAACACTCAAATTGATATAATGACACACAAAGAGCTCTTCTAGTACAAACATGGTGACTTCAAAAATGTCACGTTTATCAAAAGCCACACACCTTGTTGATCCAGAAAACCATAGCATCCTCAAGGTCAAAAGGAAGCTCCTTAGAGGCACTGAAAGTGGAAAAGCGCTTCACGCAGGTCACAACCTTCTCAATGCTGATCATCTCCACAGTGTAGGCCATCATCAAAGCATCAATCATAGGGATGTGGGAACTCTGAATCAAAAAATAACAAAACATGAACATGAAGTACAGAACATTTGATTTAAATCCAATACAAAAGCTTTTGAAATTTTTAAAAGCTTTTAAACCCGTGGTGGGATTCTATTCTCCATTTTTATTCAAACACTAGGTGTTTTTTTTATCCTGAGTTCTCATTTTAAGAAAGATCTACAATGGTGGCATGCTTAAATCTAAGCTTCAACCTCAGGTCGCTCTTAAGCCTTTGTTCAGACTAAGAAAAAAAAAGGCTCACATTCCTATGAAAGAAATAATCCAATCCTATTTAGTCCAAAGGTTACACTTATCTGGGGCAGAACATTGATGGCAGCTAATCTGAGAAAAACATGCAGAATCAAGATTTGTTTCACATAAAAACCTAAAAATTACAAAGTCTGGAATCCAAAAACCCTGCTCAAAATACCTAAACACCTCAACATTAATTTTATTCTGCAGCACTGTGATTATAGTCCAACACAAAGCTCAATGACAGTAAAGCAGTAACTGGATCTTGAGACCATAGTTCACATCATATCAGCAAAATGATGTCAGTGGACATTCACTCAGACTTTCTTCATATACGTATGTCAGTGGTCCGTCACGTATGAAGCAGATGATAGGAATGCAGTGGCCTTTGAACTGGATATGCCTGGTGCAACATTTACATCGAGCATCGCTATCCCACTACACATACATAAAGTGTTGTGTCCATTAATGTATAACTAAAAGCTGTTTGATTTTGAATTTGAGGACTCAAGAAACTTATTTAAATCGGGTCTTATTGCCCATTTTTTTACACCTTAAACTTCAGTCAAAACATTCATTTTCGATAGCCCAAAGTCATTCTGTGTAGGTGCATATGGAGACGCGCAACAATAGTTTACATACAAAAGAGAAGAGATCAATCCACCAGTCACTCGAAACAAGGGGCAATATGATTTTGGTGTACCTAGCTTCACTTTTCAGTTTAACTAAGATGAGCTTTTACACATATGCAAAAGATAAACTAAGCAATTCCTTCAATTACTGGGAAATTAAATGTATTTTTCTCATGCAATGAAAAGCTGAAAGCTCTGTTATACCTTTGATTTTTGGATGAACTAACAATCAATAGTCAACTTAGCAATGCCAAATGTAACAAAGCATCAAAATTTTTTTCATCAGGCACAGATTAAATATAAATGGATCTGTCAGAGTAAGTAGGTATTTATCGTACATGGAATATACCAAATAATGTTTAGTCTCTTTTTTTACATAAAACAATACATTAAGTCTTTTTTTATGTAACACATCTACATAACTCATAAATGGCATCTCGTCATATTGTTAATCAATATACCTATCAATTGCACATATCCTAAGCAAACAAATGGCACCTGCAGTACTGTAGTACTTAAAGTCATTGTGTTTTTTTCTGCACACCCAACAAAGGCATTCTGTTCTGTCCAACAGGTTTGAGCGGATAAAACTGTTCTAAGCCCTGTGCAGGGTACAGGCCAGACTACAAATATTTGCATTTGAAGTGATAAAAGCAGGAATGAATACATAATGATGATGATGATGATTGCCCAGCAACAGTTTTCCCCTTCACTGTAGAGAAATCAGAGCAGACAAAGAAACTAGCTATGAAATCCACTCTGTGCTTGGCTGCATGGGGTTATTTTTGTAGTTTTCCAGAGGAAAATCTTAACCTGGGTATCCCAACAATGCCAACTTTCTCCCACCCATACAGGAGAGAAATCTGAAACCTAAGATCTGTACAAACCACAATGTACCAAACACATTTGTTAATTTTGCTCTCTGGGTTTGGATGAAAGAGATTATGTAAATGCAGCAACCCCCTCAACTGTTTCTACTTGTCTGAATAATTTTTGTATAAAAATCATAGATAAGAATGGAAAAGCACCGAGGGGCTCATTTATGAGAGTGGTACAAACTCATACCAGACATATTATTTCAATGCACATCCATAATACAAAAGTATGGCAAAGCAGCCTTAACTAACTTACCATCTTGATTGGCTGGCATGTCAAATCACAGTCTGTGACAGGAGTGTCATCATCCTCCATAACGTAGATGCCTTTGCGAGACAAGGCCTGGATGACCGACTGGTGGGACTGGAGAGAGCTGACTTGGTCTCCCTTGAGAATGAGGCCACATACACGGCAGTACAGCTCACAGGACAGCAGTAACCGGATCACTGGGGGTTTAATGTGCTCCTGTTCATACTGGTCTGTATAGAATGGGTCTCTCAGGTCTTCTGGGATGTGATCTGACGAAAGGGAAAACATTTAACTGGGATTCAGATACATGTTATTTTAGTTTCATCACTACAATGCTGCTTTGCTCTCCAATTACCAATAACAATTATATACAAAAAAGTATACAAACAAGCCATTAAGCTTCACTTTCTTCAATAGCGGCTGGACTCTGGGTGCAACCACAAGGTTCAAACTGGGGATAAAGACCAAACAGAGCTATTATGAGCAGCCATTGCTCCATCCACAAGCTCGGTTTGGGTATTGCCCAGGAGAGCCATTTCATTACACATGCAAGGGTTTGGGTTCAGTATTCTTTCATCCAATTATGCAAACAAACCTCTGACCTACAGCTTTGTTACGAATTGGTCTGGCAAAATAGTGACTTGAATAAGACTGGCCCCCCAAAATAAACAAAATTATTATCATTATTATTATTATTATTGTTGTTGATTAGAAAAATTGTTAAAATGCTATTTTAAAGTTATTAGAAAGGAAAGTAAAAACATTTCTAATGTCAATTACTGGACATTTGAAGCTGTGGCTGGCAGAATACAGCAAACTCTCCAAATCTGGGACACTTTGAAGCAAAAAAAGCATATGGACATTCTCAAACCAGGCCAGGCAATACATACACCATCATTAAAAAAAAAATTAAATATATCATGATGGTGGTGTCACCCCTTAAAACCTACAAATGAGCAAGCTTTACACCAACAACTCGAGCATTTTTCATAAATAGTGTGATGGAAGGACTCTTTCTATCACAATAGTAATCCGGACAGCTGTGTTATACAGTGTTACTGTGATGTTTGTTGGCTTATTCACTGACATGTTGAAGTAGATATGGCTGCTTTGTGCTGCATCCAAAGTTAACAAATACTTTAATGCGATAGAGCAGCACCATATCGGGTGCACAAGCACAGCTTGATCCTTGTTCTGTAAGGCTCACAAGGAGCAGTATCTGACCAGATTTTTATCTTTTAATTTAGTAGAGGTGACGCAAAACATTAAAAAAACAAAAGCATCTTTGTGTCAATAATATAATCAGCATCTGGAAAAAAACAACAGCATTAATCTTGATAAAAACTTTCTTACTTAAAAGTACTAGAGACGTCTTCCTCTTTAACATTTACTGCTGAGTGTACAACCTTTATTGGTGCCCTCAACAGGTTGGATGAGATAAAAGCCACTAGGTCCTAGCGTCCATAGATTTACAATCTTAAAACTGTGTTTTATGTCCAATGTATATTGGCAATATCCAACAATTTGTACGATTTTAATTTCAGCTTAATGTTGTACCTTTTTTTTTTTTTTTATTAACCTCATCAAGAGTATCGTATAGTGAGCAGAATGGATCATTCCACCCCTATCAATTAGTATTTCCATGACTTTCCAAAACAGAATTTGGTTGAGCACTGCCTAAATGCTGACTGGGAGTCAGTGGAATTAAGAAAACCTTACTGTTCAACCACAACATTTAAATTGTGCAAGCACTGCAAATGAGACATAATGCCTTTGATCCTGTCAGACAAACAGCGGACTCAGACTGATGCCCTCACAGTCAAAACATCAACGCTGCCTCACATATCCCACCGACTGGGTTGTGAGATAGAATTTCATTCTGTAAAGCTGTATACGGATGTTTAAAATACACATAAAACTGAATTATTTTCCTTTACGAACGAAATAAAGCCCATGGAATATATATATTTTTTGTCATTACAATGTTTTGGGAAATTCTAACGACTGAGCCATTAAGAAGCCTTGAAATACAAATACAAGACAAATATATTATGAGTTTCACATAGTGTTAAAGATATTTCTGCTTCTTAAAAGAATTAAATACTGATAACAAGGCAGGTTTTCAACAAAAATATAATGTTAAGACAAAAAAAGCAATGAACAAACTTGTTTTTCGCCATTGGTTGAGGTTTGTGTTTCTATTGCCTCTTAGCAGGAAAACAGACAATAAGACTCATCCAAAGGTGGAAATAGGGTTAGGCATTTTTTCCTAGTCAAAATCTCAAAAAAATTGAAGATTTTAGCTCGACTGCTAAAATTTATTTAGCTTCTATTATAATAATTATTTTAAATAATAAATTATGTTGCATTTGGTTGCAGTCTGGATGTCACCTTAGTCATCCTTTGCCACACAAAATAATCATACCAGAACTAATCATATTCTTTAATTTACAAAACGCACCTCTTTCTGTGAAGCCACTTTGAATCATCTGCATAAAAATATTTGGTTTGGCTTGAGAATTTACCATGTTTGAACCATTAACATTCAACCCAGTCCCACCTAGACAAACATTTTATATGGGGAAAGTAACCCAGTCTATTAAAATGTATTTTGAAAAATCTGTGCAGTTCTTTTGGTGTAACTGACAAATGCAAGGCATGGACAATTGAAAAAGCACATTACTACCCTGCAGACTACTGCAGAGTCAGGCTTAAAGAAAAGCTACGCTAAATGCTGGAGTGTGTATTTTGTCAGGCTATGCTAGCACTTTGTAGTTTCTGGTGGTCAGGTAGAAGAGAAGAGGAAAGATTGAAAAGAAGACCAAGTGGTGGAAGTTGAAAAAGGAAGAATATTGTGAGGAATTCAGACAGAAGCTGAGACAGGCTTTGGGTGGTCAGGAAGAGCTTCCAGATGACTGGGAAACTACAGCAGAATTGATCAGGGAGACAGGAAGAAAGGTGCTAGGTGTGTCAGCTGGAAGGAGGAAAGAAGATAAAGAAACATGGTGGTGGAATGAGGAAGTACAGGACATCATCCAGAGGAAGAGGCTAGCTAAAAAGAAGTGGGACATTGAAAGGACTGAAGAAAGTAGACAGGACTACAAGGAATCGCAGCGCAGAGTGAAGAGGGAGGTGGCAAAGGCCAAACAGAAAGCATATGATGAGTTGTATGCCAGGTTAGACACGAGGGAAGGCGAGAAGGAATTGTATAGATTAGCGAGACAGAGAGACAGAGATGGGAAGGATGTGCAACAGATAAGGGTGATTAAAGATAGAGATGGAAAGGTGCTAACAAGTGAGGAGAGTGTGCTGAGAAGATGGAAGGAGTATTTTGAGGAGTTGATGAATGAGGAGAATGAAAGGGAAAGAAGGGAGGAAGATGTGAATATTGTAGAGCAAGAAGTTGAAAAGATTAAAAAGGATGAGGTGAGGACAGAGTTAGGTGGAAAAGGATGATTCGCTGTGGCGACCCCTAAACTGGGAACAGCCGAAAGGAAAAGAAGAAGAAGAAGAAGATGCTAGCACTTTGTAAAGGCCTTGCTCTGGTTGAATTTGTACCGGAACAACCCTGAGTTTGAGAATACTTTGAGTCATATAACCCTTAGTAAATGGCATTTAATTAATGTCAGGTGGCACTATCGGGAACCACACTGAGACGCGTGTCTTGTGGTTTTTTTGGTTTGTTGTTGTTCAGCCAACAGCCTGCTACTTATCACATTGACTCGCAGGTAAACATGTGCCCACCACAACTTTTCATTAATAAGCACAAATCAAATTAACTCACCAATTCCGAAAGCTTTGGCGAAGAGCCATCGCAGATTAGCCGCTATTTTGGCCCGGGCTGAATCATACATCTCCAGCGGCACGATCTCCAGCGCCTCGCCCGCCGCCTCCATCTTCCTGCGGGCGCTGTCAGCACCAAGCTCCTCGTCCATCCCCCGACCACCGTCTGCGAATGTACTTTTAAGTAACTTTGATGGCTTTCTTTTGGGTGTAAAAAATCTAATCACTGAATATCTTCATATCACAACAGGCATTAGTTTTTCAGGCGTTGTCTGTTATTTAGCTTCAAAGCTAGCAAACACACGAGCAGTTTTAATTCAAACACTGAAAATATCACAAACAGCACAAAACGTTTCATAACAAAACAGAATCCGCCCGGTTTTTGGATAAAAAGAAAACGTTAAGCATGTCATAACAGTTAACGTTACGTTAAAACAGTTACGTTCACGTTTATGCAAAGTAACGTCAACTAACGTTGCGCGCGAACTAGCCATCGCCAAGGTAACGTTAACTTGGTGATAAATATTTAAATTATTAACTAAACATATCACTCACAACATATGCTAGTCTCAAATCACGCTCAGATCGGTTGTTTTAGCTTTAACCGGGATTGTTTTTGTCTGAAGCAGTTTCGCGCGGCTAGCAGCTAACTTCAAGACATAGCAACCCACCGCTAAACAGCCCTATTGTCGGCAACTACACAAAATAGACAGTTTTACCGCGACCTACCTGCCATATAAACAGCTATAAATACTCCGTGTTGTTAAAGCAGTGGGTAAGCAAGGAGAGAAGCTGGTTAAAGACTCCTGTGGGAATCATGAGGCCGCATTTACTCTGAGCCGCCGAACCGACGGTCTGTCTGTGGATGAATGACAAACCCCCAAAAACAGAGAGTGAATGGGATCTGGCTCCCTCCACTGCTCCTGCCTCACTTCACGATGAAGCACCAACGCTCTGCTTATAAAATACAAAGCTTGACAAGTGTTTTAAAAATAGAACTTAAAAGCTATTTTACTGTTTGCTGTGTTCCGACAATACTCTGTAAATAAATTATGTATTAGCCCCACATTGTGCTGAAGTTTTAGGCAGGTGTGAAAAAGGCTTTAAACAACAGATGCTGTTAAAAAAAGGGAAATGATTATCATTTGTTTAAATACATGAACAAATACAGTGAATGAAAAGAGAAGATAGTTCTTAATTACTTTGGCTGTGTGTTTGGGGTCATTGTCCTGCTCCAGAAGACATTTTGTCCAATCATACACCTCTCTTATGTTATTGCATGATGGCATTGAAAACACCATCAATCCTGATCAAATCGTCAACATTTCTTTACAGAAATGCAGCCCCAAATGTTCAAGGAACATCCACCATGCTCCACTGTCGCCTGCAGACACTATTTACTGTACTATTCCCCGAACAAGCTCCCTTTAGATATTTTAAATTTTGGCTAGGGTAGGGACACAATGGTGGGGGGATATTTTCTTGGCCCAATTTGGGTCCTTTACCGAGCATCATGTCAACACCACAGCATACCCAACTGTTCTTGCTAACCGTGTTTATTCCTCTATGACCACAGTGTACCAATCTTCTGATGGCTACTGTGATGGTGCGCACCCCATGACATTATCCTCTGAGTGTTTGAACTGTTGGACTCTTAGTTAATGTGTGTTGATTATAATGCAATGAAATGATGCCTTTTAATTTTTTAACTTCAGTTTAGAATTGATTTAATCATTTAATTCGTGTCAGACTCTAATTAGATGATGATTTCCTCGTCGTAGGTTGATAAGGCAGGACTCAGGCCTGTTCAAGAGACCAGAGAGCTGAAGAAGCAGAGAGAAGGCAAGGAGTGCCAGAGCCGAGCAGATCTTAGATGATTGGTACACTGCTGGTTGGAAGAAGCAGAGAGAGCCGTAGCTCCTGCCTGATACACTGTATTCCAGTGTGTGGATAGCCAAGTTTGAGTGAACCTAGTTGAGGTTTTTTGCTGCTCAGCACCTTTCGTTTTTGGTTGAAGCTTCAGTTTTTGTTTTCTGGGTCTGTTATAATTGTTTTCTGGTTTGCTTTACCCACACAATAAACCATTGTCGCAACAGAGAAACCCTTATATGCCTCCATATGTCCAGACCTTGGTGACTCCTGGTCAAACTACATTACATACTTCTAGAAGGATAATATACCATGTCACAAAGGACAATTCACAGTTTTTTTTGTTTGTTTTTTTTTGAACACGACAATGAGATCACTGTGCTCAAATAGTCTCAACAGTCCCTAGATGTCAATCCAATACAGCACCTTAGGAAAGTGGTGGAGCAGGACATTTGCATCATGGATGTGCGTGCTATTACATGGCAGGTGACCATATCAAGCTAATTCCATTTATATTTACATCTAAATAATAATCATTTTTAAACAATGTAAGTTCCAGCAGTCTTATAACCACTGACAATTGGGATATTTCAATTAACGTCCAGCAAAAGGATGTTTGTAATTGGATAATATTCATTGTTAAGTTTTATCATTAAAACTACGTTCTTTTCTAATTTGAAGCTACAAGTTCAGCTGCATGTAATTAACCTGGTTTCCATTTAATTTTCACAATTCGTACTCTCACCTATAGAGGACGCTGTTTATGATAAAGACGTGTTTCACCAGATGGCGCTGTAGTCCATTGAAATATTCACACTTGAAGTTATTTTCAATGAAGATTTAATAACAAGAATGCATGGTTATTTAGAGTCGTGGCTCTGCAGTCAAAAAAGGTCGTTATACTGTGGCAAAATAAATGAGAAAAATGAAAATCCAGTGCTACACAAAAACAAAAAATCCACCAATGCCATTGTTACTGATTTTTGACATTCAACTGTGATGAAAGGTAAAAAAATTTTTTTTTTTAAATTTGTGACTTTATGGAAGATATTGGCAATTAAAGGGTAAAAATTCAGCATTTAAAAAATAGTTTTGAACTGAAGTAGATGTTAAAAAAAAAGTCACAAATTTACACAAAAAATGGTTCTCAGATTTTTACAGCAGTTTAATTTAGCAAATTTTTTGGTTTTTAAAAAATTAAAAAGCATTTTTCCAAAATGTGTGTAAAAATAAGGTTTGGCACCAAAAATAACTCAATGAAAACAACTGAGAATACAGAACACTGTTTTTATTATTCCAAGAAAGGTGTACAGACAGTAGAACTGACAGAAAATAGCCTGCATATGAACTAGTTTTGCAGAAAGTAATATTTACAAATTATTTATTTATACTCAGTGCCGTTCAAACGGGATGAACGCAGAAGTACTGGTGGCTTAAAGAAAATAAATGACACTACCATATCCCTTTGTCTGGAGCTTAAACTTAATCTAGGTGTCATAAATCATCTACGAATGTTATTATCCAATCATTTGTACATACAATTTTATATTTGTCTCCAACCGAGAAAAAAAAAATATACACGCCTTGTGTGATAGAAAACACTCAGCTTTACAATGACATATTTCTATGGCACACTTCAGATTTCTTGAACAAAATCCTTTTTACATTTAACACATAGAATATATGTATTTACATCAGCCATGGGCTCAAACATTTATACAGAACTGGAAGCACAGAAAAAAGAAATTCAATCTGAACCACCTCCATAAAAACCCAGACACCTTTTGGCCACGCGACCAATTCTACAAAGTCAGAAGAACGATAAAAGCACTTGATACCACGCCCTGTTTCATACAGGCAAATAGCAAGTATTTCCTTCAAATAATCCCCACTTTCGCATCCACTCTCACCGTGGACATTTGCAAAAATCTGAATTTATTTTACAAGAAAACAAGAAAGGGAAACATTATGAACTATACTGTTCAATTAAAACACCACTACACACTTGTAGTTGCAACAAATGTAATAAGAATCTAACCAGAAACAAAGAAAAAAAATGATTAAAATACCAAATTAAAGCATCCTTTAAAACAGAGAGAGCAGCACGTCTCAGACAACATAACATAACTTTAACACTGAAATGTGTTATATAAAAACATGCTCTCTACAATGCCCACGCACTTTTTTTTACAGGTTTATACAATAATATCAAAGTTAAACGACAGTGATGGCCAATTAAACAAAAGGATAACACATTTTAGGAAAAATAAATAGCCAGTGTGCACAATTGATTTGAGGACAGTGTGTTACAGCAATCACTATTACATCATAAAAAATTGACCTTTTTTTCACGTGTAAAATTTGATGTGCCCAAACAGAAATGTTGGAAAACATAAATAACAAAATTTCAATAAATTAAATCAAAATATGGTTAGTACAAGAAGCAAAACCCTTCAGGAACTGGGATCCTAGATCTTTTGGCTTGTTCTACTTGAACTGCTCTGGTATGTGGCCAATTTGTGATGGCATACTGGTAGGGGGGCTTGAAATGCCCTCTGACCAGTCTGACAAGTTGGAATGTGGTGAGGAGCTAGACCATTGGTCAGGGGAGCCAGGAGACGGGGTGAGGAACGGGTGGTCAGGCACTTGCAGTTGGTGATTAGGAGTGTTGGTGTCCAATACGGTGGTGTAGCTATGTTGCGAAGGTGGCGTCAGGAACTGCGTGCCTGCCATGCTCTGACCCAGCGTGGATGGGTTGAGCAGCTGGGTTTCCTGAGGGAGTATGGTGTGGATGTGTATGCTGCTCCCCGTGCCCTGCTGGAGTTCTGGAGCACCCAGTTCACCCCCAAGGAAGTTCTGGCTCTGGTTACTGCTCTGGTGCTGCAGCTGGATCCCCGTGGGCTGAGGTCTGGCTGGCAGGTTTGACTGCATCTGCTGCATCATATGCGGAGCTGTGGTCAGGTGAGAGTTTGGCATGCTTTGATAGTTCATCATTTGGGGAAGAGTTCTTCCGTTGTGGTGTGATGTCATCAGGTTGGATTGGTGAAGGTTGGCTTGACCCGAGGCGTTCCTCATGGCGCCAAATTGATTTTGTGGACCCATGGTGTTGTGTATCCGTCCCAGCCATTCGCACTGGCCATTCATTATGCTTGCGGTGTTGGATGCTGCGACTGGAAGATGTGTGAGCCGAGGGGGTAACGGATCAAACTGTATGTTTGTGAGATCTTGCTTGTTGCCCAAACCAAGATGACTGACCCCAATGTGTGTGTCTGAGATGCCCTGTAACTGATTTAGCGACATGGATGGTGATTGCTGGAAAGGTGACGTCATCAGCGGTGGGGAGGATACGTCAGACATGTACCCGTGGGGTGACTCCAGGGAATCCACCGGTGAGAGAACGGCTGAGCTTTCGAGTAAGTTCCCCTTTCCATCCTGCGCCTTCTTCTTTTTGGACTTCACATCTTTGCAGTTGATGCCTTTCGTGCTGGGCTTGCGGGGTTTTTTGCTTTGTATTGAGGGCTTCATGTTGCCCATGAAGGCGTTCGGAGAGCAAAGGGGAGGAGAGAGACTTGTGCAAAGCGGAGCCGTGTGCATTTGTGGGCTGCGCACCAGATTGTATTCGTCAATAAGCCGCACTATGTCGTGATGCATTCTGTCCTGAGCTATATCCCGGGGGAGCCGATCCATGTGATCTGTGATCTCCCGGTTGGCGAAGTGTTCCAGAAGCACTTTAGCTGTCTCGTAACTTCCTTCACGTGCTGCCAGAAAGAGAGGTGTTTCCTCCTGAACAAGGACAGACATTTAGTCAGCAGTGTTAATGGCTAAACAGTGGTATATGAGGAAAAAAAAACAGCTTTACAATACTATTTTAACAAAAATGTAAAATATTTATAAGTCTTACATACAAAAGTCTAGTTCTGATATGAATGTAATTTCGTCTAGCCACTAGGGGGCAACGCTAACCGTTGAAATGTCTCTTGTTCTCTGGGCGATGAGAGCTCATTTTATAATGTTCTTGTAAAAATAATTTCTTTTAAAATGGGAGTAAAGGACAGTTTTTGAGTAAACATAAATTATATTTAAGATTATTTATTCATGTGACCATCTCTTGCACAAAAGAAGAACACAGTTGACACATAGTTCTTTTTACTTTGCTTTCTTTAATTAGTTTGTTATAGAGCTGAGGCGGTTAGTTTGGGTGCACACTTTGCTAGTTGCTGAAGTAACGGAATACAAAGTAATATTACATCTTGTATTAACTTTTCTTCACTTTTTGAGCTAAGAGGCTTACGGATTGAGTGTTGTTATCTGAAATGGTGCGTCACTGTAAAAGTCCCCCCAGGATCAATTGCTGCATTTTTGTTCCACTGGACAAGAATGGATCCCATTCTTTTAATTGAATTTTCAGTAAATTGTCCTGCAAATTGTTTATTTGAGCCCAGGCCAGTCTTCATTCCTTTAAAGTTTGATATTTCTTTTTCATGAAAATACGAGCTAGGCATCATGTATGAGCCGAAGTGAGATTTGCACTTTATAGGAGAAGTGTATGTAATGGTGGCCTTGTATGTGGATATAAAGAAGCATTGAGGTGCAATTTATGCACCTCAATTTTGCCTATATGTGGCATATATATATATATATAT
>SRMA01026116.1:308969-495202 GCA_007224835.1 Danionella cerebrum | reverse complement strand
GAGGAAGGGAGGAGAGATAGAGGAAGGGTGGGGAGAGATATAGAGGAGAGAGAGAGAGAGAAAGGAAGGGAGCAGAGATAAAGGAAAAGAAGAGAGAGAGAGAGAGAGAGAGAGAGAGAGAGAGAGAGAGAGAGAGAGAGGCAAGTTTCAGGTGGGAGTGTATATGGTGAAAAAGACTTTGAGATAGGAGATAGATTTTCTGTGGCTCAGTTGGTAAAGCATTCTGTTAACAATGTTGTGGGTTCATATCCCAGGGAAAGAAACTGAAACAAAAAAAATGTGTTAGAAATGTCTGCCAAATGCATAAATGTAAATGAGGGTGATTGTGGTTAACAGTTTGGTTTTGAAGGTTTGCAGTACAGGTGTGATCTGATAAAAGGGTCCATTACCTAAGCAGCTGCATTTTGAATGAGATTTTGAAGTGATTTAGTAGGAAATTCTCATAGAAAATGCCGTAGTCAATCCTGGAGGTGACTAAAACGTGAATTAGAGTAGTTGTGGCTTTCAGTGAAGGTGGATTGTGTTAAAACAGTCATCAAATGACAGAGTAGAATCAACACTAAAATGTTAATTTGATAAAGGTTCAACTCAGCAAGGCACTCAACAATTGAATACTAAATATGGAGCCAGATTTCTTAAATATGCCAATGTATATGAGAAAGAGTAGGAGACCAAGAACATAGCCCTGTGGAATGCCTGCAGTAACTGAAGCCAATTGGAAGTCTTTGATTTATTAAAAAAGCTGAAAAAAAATCTAGAAGAAAATATTCTGAATTTGTCATAAGGAGCAAAAAGTTGACCCTTAGAAGTCTCTGCACACACTGGTGTATGTGCCAATCACAGTAGCTGTTTTGAAATTATGCAATTTTGATTTCAAATATAATGTGTAAGTTTCATAAGTTATTTTTTGATATGTTGGGTTTTAAATGAACATTATAAGAGTTAATCGCAAGGTAATACAAATTAAATTGTAAGAAGATCAGATTCATTTGACACACCCCAATTGGTGCAATCAGTGCCATCTAGTGGTGAAAAGAAGGAATAATACTTGGAAATATAAAACCTGAAATATGGCTAGTGTTTTCAAAGTTCTGGCACAAAAAAAAAACACAATAGGACTAAAAGTTCACATTGTCTTTGCATTTTGTCGGTGCATTATGATTGTTCACATTTTTTTTTGTTTTGCAGTAAATTAAATTACAAAATGATATAATTAGTATTTTATTTTTGCACAATTCAAGGATCGCTGCGTAATGAACTTGTTGTGTAATTAAAAAATATTTATAAAAGAAAAAAAAGAAGCTTGTACTTAAAACATGATGTCAAGCATTACCACAAGAAAAATAATTTTTAAAGATAATTTACTAGAGCAAATTGACAAGAAGTAAAAAAGACTCAAAAAGGCCAGAGAATTAGGTTAAAACCTTTACTTTGTGCTACAGTCACATTAAAATATTTTTGTTTAGCCATCGATTGCGGCACCTGCTGGTCCTTAATTACAATTTTAACTGAATTGGGGCCTTTCTGAGGGGTTCTTGGACTCCTGTTACCTGTGAAGTCCATGGTTACAAGACATCCAAAAATATTTTAATGATATTTGGGTCGCAGTTGGTCAACCGTTTGAAATAAAGATCTGAACATAAAGAGCTCAATGCTGTGGCGATTTCGGACTCCCGATATTTTGAACATCAGTCTTTCTAAATGAGGACTGGTTTTGAAAATAATCCTTTTTTCCGTTAGTCGCAAATCCAGTATGCTGGTTAAATTTGCCCAGTTTAAACCTTTCATGTTCCAAAACACAGCTTCAAGTTTATGGTAGAAACTTTTGTGTTAAATTAATAAAATGTTCAACCAGAAGCTATCAACAAAATGAAATTAGCTCGGCTATTGATGAATGATACAAAACAATACAGTTTGGATTAAAAAAAACCCACCAAGTTCTGATGAATCACTGATTTATTACGTATTAAAAATGTATTAAGAAATATTAAATCAAATTCTATTAAAGAAATAGTGAAATAGTGAAAAAATCCTTAAATTGAGCTTAAGGTGAGCCAGGCTGCTTATAAATATACAGTCGCAGAGAGAAACTCCAGAACTTTGAGGAGCAGTGACAGGCTAAAACCACAGAGTTCAACCAGGGTAGAAAAGAGAGATATCATGGTGAGGAATGCGCTATATGTGGGCTGAAGAAGAGGAATTCACTGAGAGAAATGTTTGCATATTCAAAGCTGCCCACGGCACACATCTACCCAGCAAAGAGCTAAAACTCTATCCTTTCCATCGTCTTCATCACCCTCCCTTCTTCAATTCTCACATCTGCATTGACGGACTAAGATCGCAAAGACTTTTAAGAACCAGCAGCATATAAACGGATTCTTCCCCTTTAGGAGTTCCTGGATCTGGAAGGAGGCGAGTGTCCTGGATGCTGAGAGGCTTATTGGTGGAGCATGAATGGTCTGTTTGTTCATCTTGGGAATTGGTTGGTCTTTTCTAGCGTGTGCCACCAGGGGTTTCAGCGCTGAGCAACAGCAGTTCGCTGCCACTTAGATCTTGTGTGATGGGCATATGAATTAGTTCTGTTTTCCTGGAACAGCTGCTGTCATTATAATTATTCAGTTGTGATTAACACAAATACAAAAGCTGTTAGGGGGATGTTTATCTACTGGATCATACCGGAAGCGTCACAGATTGCCTTGATTGAGGCTGACAACCTTCAACAGTCGATTTGCTCGAAACACAAATTCAGAAGTGTACCGTGAGGGAAAGAAGTTTTAATTAATGTTTATTTTCAAAGAATTCAGACTTTGAACTCAGTTAAAATGTATTTTTAAAAACTAGATTTAGTATTTGGTGCATACATATTGTTGGGCATCACAGAGGTCAGACAATTGTTGTTTGTCACCAGGTTTGTGTCATTCATCTCTTTGTAGATCCTCTCCAAATCATTAAGACGTGAAGCTTCAGCTACCTCCATAGATTTCTGTGGGATTATAGACGGGTTGGATTTTTCTCCAGGGTCATCTAAAACCACTTTTTTGTGTCTTGGCTGTGTGTTTTGGTCATTGTCGTGCTGGAACATCCCTTTTCGAATTCCTGTATGAGATAAGGAGGTTTTAACTGTAGATTGCCCTATCCATGCAGTTTTATTGCCAAGTAGCCGGTCTCGCCTCACCACAACACTTTCACCAAGTTCTCCTCTGAATCATTCAGATGTTCTTTGGCTAAAGGTTGAAATGTACATGTGTTTTCTTGAGCGGGGGGGACTTGAGCTGTGTTTTTCTTCTTCACACTGCAGCTTTTTTACTTGTTCATGTTTCCAGCTGCCTTGAGATCATTGACGAGATCTTCCCATGTAGTTCTGGGCTGGTTTAAAAAAGGTTTTCAAGAAAATTGTAATGCCAAATTGTGGAATCTATGTGGAACCCCAAATACAGGGAGAATGACGGTTGTGTTTCTTCCATTTGTGTATTACCTTACCAAGCTCTTACAGCATGTTCCTGCCTCTTGAAAGTCTGCAATGAAAAGATCTTGCCTATGTTACAGATCTTTTAAACTTATTGATGACTTCCATAGACATGTTCTTTATACAGGTAAAATTATACTCTCTTTGGGAGAAGCTACTTACTAACTATCTCAGGGACATGGGAGCCAGCAATCTTGCAGGTTGCTAGGGGGACAAATACTGCTTAGGCCACAAAAAGTTATGTTCTCCCAATAACCAAGCTATTCTGTTCCTGTTTTTTTTTTTTTACTAAAATTTGTATAAATCTCACAGAACTTTCAAACTCACCACATTTGTGGAGGTAATCAGTTCAAGGGCATACCAGCCACTGTGCAAAATGGGTTAAATATATACCATTGACTTGTGATGGCCATTAAAAATAATTGGGAAAAAAAGGCATCATTATGTTGTCACCAACCTCTCCATAGTAACCAAACTATTTACCCTAGATACCAAATTTTCTGAACTATTTCTCAGCTTTGACACATAATGGTGACAAGAGTGTTATTTTAAATAATGTATAGGGACAAAAGCAACATTATGTTGTCACCAACCTTTCCATAGCAACCAAACTATTTACCCTGGAAACCACATTTTCTGAACTATTTCTTAGCTTTGAAACTTAACGGAGACAAGAGTGTTATTTTAAATAACATATAGGGACAAAGGGAACATTATGTTGTCACCAACCTTTCCATAGCAATCAAACTATTTACCCTAGAAACCAAATTTTCTGAAGTATTTCTCAGCTTTGACACATAATGGAGACAAGAGTGTTATTTTAAATAATGTATAGGGACAAAAACAACATTATGTTGTCACCGACCTCTCCATAGCGACCAAACTATTTACCCTAGAAACCAAAATTTCGGAAGTATTTCTCAACTTTAACACAGGATGGAGACACAAGTGTTATTTTAAATAAATATAGGGACAAAGGCAACATTATATTGTCATCGACTTCTCCATAGCAACCAAACTGTTTACCCTAGAAAATTTTTTTCCTGAACTATTTCTCAGCTTTGACACATGATGGAGACAAGAGTGTTATTTTAAATAATGTATAGGGACAAAAGCAACATTATGTTGTCACCAACTTTCCATAGCAACCAAACTATTTACCCTAGAAACCAAATTTTCGGAACTATTTCTCAGCTTTGACACATGATGGAGACACAAGTGTTATTTTAAATAAATATAGGGACAAAGGCAACATTATATTGTCATCGACCTCTCCATAGCAACCAAACTATTTACCCTAGAAACCAATTTTTCTGAACCATATCTCAGCTTTGATGCATAATAGAGATGTGGGTTTTGGTTTAAAAAACAAAAAGGGACAAAGGCACTGCCACTGACCTCTCCACAGCAACCAATTTAGGATGTCAATCTCAGCTTTGTAAAATCATAGCAATATGGTGGTTGCCTTATTTCACTCATAAGGACATACTGAAAATTATATTATGTCACTGTATGTCATTGCAACTAAGCTGTTTACAATAGCAACCAATTTGGCATATCTCTATCTCAGCTTAGGAAAATTGAGAAATGGGGGTTGGTTAATGTCACCCATTTCATGGTGATTATAGGCTTTCATTTGTGATATGAGTCTACAAAAGTCAATTTGGAAATCGTGATTTTCTCTTTTATTGTTTTAATAATTAAAGAATAATTAATGATCAAGGGAATCTTCTAAAACAATCTTCAAGATTTTAACCACCATCTGCACTCCCCGTCTGCTCTCAAGTCTTCTTGAGGAGATGAGCGAATAAAGTGAACACAGGCAGCCGAGCTGGGTGATGCTGTGTGAGGATGGATGATGATTTGGGTGATGTGTCATATCTCAAACAGTGCTGTCTGTATGTCCTCAAACACGCAATAGGCGGATGTTGTAATCTGATAAAGAGCCATTCTTCTCTCCCACACACTGCAGCCCTGTACTTGTTTAGATTTACAGAGTTAATGTTGCTTCTTGGTGCTGATGTCATGTTTTTTTTGTTGTTTTAAGACAAATCAGAAGGGACGCTGAGTTGATGTGCTGTGATAGGACGCCCCCTTGTAAATGAGGAAAGAACTGCAGCTGAAGCAGAGAGGATTTAAACTGGAAGTAGTCCAAGGTACAAAAACTGTCTCTTTAGCCAATGTGGTAAAAATGATCAGGCATGTGGTGTGAGCTACGCAGATTGTGCCGCTCAGACTGGGTCAAGCTTGACTGCTGAACCTGTGCTTGGATCCCTAGTAGACCAGCTGGTTTTAGAACATGGTAGGTGATTGCTGGTTATTAGCCGATAAACCAGAAACTAGCTTTCATGTTCCAAAGCACTGCTTGAGCTAGATTTTCTAAAATGGGTTTACTCCAGGTATTCACATGTGCACAGGTGGAAGTGCACAAAAATATAATGTGGAATTAAAAGAACACGCCACCTTTTTTTTGACATAGGCTCAATCTACATGCCTCCAAGATTACCATTTGTATCTATTCAGCTGTTCTCCATATCCGGGGTTATCACTTTTAGCATAGCTTAGCATAAATCATTGAATCCAGATAGTCCAGTGGCATTTTAGTTTCCATATTTGTAGTATATTTTTCCTGTTAACAACACATCTGTTTTTTTTATTTAGATACATTATTCTAAACAAGGGATACAGGCACATTTCCTTAAATCCAGCGTTACCCAATTGAACATGCCAAGATCAATGAAAACTAAGCCAATTTAAACTCTCAAGGAAAACCAGCTTAAATCCTGTAACTCTGGCATTATGCAAATTAGTGCTTTTTACCTCACTTCGTCATATCTCTGTGTCTGCTGTGGCCAGTTTTCTCCCCAGATGTTCATAGAAGAACAATACATTGATATTGTAGTGCAGTTTTATTATTTTTACAATATACCTTTTGAACATTTAGCAAACACAATCAATGTTTATTATGTACACTGTGAAAAAATTGCTATAAATGTAACTCTAAATTACAGTAAAAATGTTACTGAATAAAACAGTTTTTAACAAAACTGGGAAATCTTTATTTATTTTTACACAGTAAGATTTTAAGATTAACAATTTAAAACATGAAAGTGTGGTTTCCTGCTGTAAAAATAAAAATGAAAAATTGGATTGACTTTCAGGCGGTACTGTGGGGTAGCATTGTGGCCTTTCAGTTAGAAGGTTGCCGGTTCGAGGCTCACCGGTGATCATCAGAAGATGCTCTCGCCATGCTTGCAACCTTCCTGGTTTTATGTTCTCAGCATGTTTGCAGCCTTCGGTTTCCCCCATAATTAAAAAAAAGAAAAGGGTAGTATAGTAGATGGTGCACATGGGTTTTCTATTCCTGTCTAAATACTATCCTGTCCACACAAACAAAAGCATAAAAAGCCCCCAAAAATCTGAATGACTTTGAAAACTAATAATATTTTTTTAAGCTAATTAGTAAACTTAATTTACCTTAAATATATTAGTTTGTTACAGAGAAAATTGCACATTAGATAAACATTTCACCATATAAACAACATTTTAGAAATATTACAAAAACCTGTAAAATAATGGCACTTTGCTGTAAAATGACTGAGTCATAATTTGATTTAAGAGCGATAATGAACTTGAAAAACTACTTATAAACGGTTTTAAAAAACAATGGTAAAGTTCTTTCAACCTCAGGTGCTGTTTTAACCGCGATTTTTTTTTTATAGTGTACAAATGAAAGATTAACAAGGGTGTAAACATTACCTTAAAACTAGTAGAGACTTTAACACATGGGAGTACACACAGTTTGAGAAAATTGCTTGTTCAAACGTTTTGCTGTCCAGCCCCGTGTCCAGACATATAAACCCCTCCTCTCTTCCCACTTCGCTTTCTGCCAACTTAATGTCCTGTTTGTTCTAAATAAAGGCAAAATACCCCCAAAATGATCTAAGAAAATGTAAGATTTGCTGCTTTGTTTAGAAGTGACAGTACTAGAGTTATTGTAATTTACAATCAATGGCTGAACAGCAAATAGTTTCACAGTACATTGTGACAAACATAGAAGTATTCCTTACATATCATCCTTAAATCCAAAAATATTACATACATGATGTCATTTCTATCATTTATTTTGCTGGTGCATGTGCTGCATTTATTACAGAGGTCAATGCTCCAGAGTGGAACTAAGACCATGAAGGGCTTGGAGCTGCTGCTGCCTCTGCTGCTTTTACTGCAAGGTAACAGCTTGTTTCCAAACACAGTGATTTTTATTTTTTTACTGTCATGAAACTTTTGAAACCAATCAAATGCACACTTCTGTCTTCCTCTTATCAGATGCAAGTGCTCAGTGGAATGTGTGGATGCCCAGAGACATTTCAGCCATGACAAACTCTTGTGTGGTTATACCTTGTTCATTCACATACCCCTCTGGAATCAGGCCTTACCGGGGGATTCATGGAATCTGGTATTTTGGCCATCCGTACCCACAGCTTTTCCCGCCGGTGGTGTTTAAGTCTCGCACAGATATTGTTCATGAAAGTTACAAGGGACGGACCAAGCTTCTGGGGGACCTGACTCAAAAAAACTGTACACTACTGATAAATAACATTGGGATGGAACATTCTGGGAGGTATTACTTCCGGGCAGACCTGGGAGGGGCAAACATCTACACTTATCCTGACTTCTCGAAACTGCAGGTGTTGGGTAAGTGTAAACTTCAGCACGTCACAGGTCGGTATTTTTTAATGATGTTGTGTCAGTCAGGGGCTCTTGTGTTAAACGAGAAACCACAGGCAGTGGTTACCGCTAAACGTTGAAGGAAACAAAACACCTCCTAACTTTTGGGCACCATTCTGTGTGTAGGGAGTACTGAAAAATCATACTCAAGTAAAAGTAGCATAACCTGCCAAAAATCGGTTCTAAATATGACTCAAAGTACGAGTAAAAAGTAGCTCTTCTAAACCTACTCAAGAATAGTGAGAATTACACTGATAAATTATTTCACCTTGTAGCCTTCAAATAAAACATGTGGCTCACATCAGAGCCATTTTCTTAAGGGTGTTTGTTTCTAAGCAAGATAGAAACAGAGGAGAGGTAGAGAAAGAAGCAGATAGAAAGATGAGAAAATGGAAAAAGAGTGAGAAGGAGAAAAAAAGAGACTGAAAGAAAAGAGACCGATAGATTGCATGAAGAGGTAGAGAGAGCTAGAGGAAAAAGAAATGGAGAGAAAAAAGAAAGGGAAGAGAGAGTGAAACAGAAGAAAGATGATAGATTGAAAAGAGAGAAAGCGAGGGAGACGGAAAGAGTGAGAGAACAACAGATAGAAATACAGGAGGATGAGATAAAGAGCGAAAGGAAAGAAAGAGAGGGAGAGAAAGAGAAAAAAGAAAGGAAAGAGAAAAGAAGAGAAAGATATAGTGAAAGAGAGAGGGAGAAAAAAGAGGAAGAGCAAAATAGAGAGAACGAGAGAAAGAGTGATATTGAGAGAACAAAACAGTAGCAAGACAGATAAAAAGAGCACAAGAGAGAATAATTGCTACATAATTAAACATTCAACTATTTTCCTGCTAATTGAAAAGCTAGAAGAAAATAAACGAGCTTTTCTTGCAAAATAATTTCTATTTCTACTGATTGTATTGAGGTGATGGTTGGTTGCATTCGCTAGATCTAATCTTTATGCACAATTTGATTGGACAGGATAGGTGCCAATGACTGTACATTGTCTTTAAATTACATTTATTGTAAATGTAATATTATGAATATAAAGTACCTAAGGATGGTTGAAGAAAGGTAGTGTAGTAAAGGTATAGATACAGAGCTAGAAATGTACTCGGGTAAAAGAAAAAGTATATATTTCTAAATCTACTCATTAAATTACAATTTCTACATTGAATGCCAATGACATCTGCTACCATTTGCAGTCAGCCTCAAGTGGTCAGTCAATAATTTGCAGTTTCTTTTACTCTTGTATAGTTTCTGGATGGAGAGTGGCTACATCTGTTGGTTACATCATGTGGTTCCACCTTGTAGGTCAAAAAGTTCAGCAAAATGGGGAAAATGGTTGGATAGTGTTGCTTTTGTTCTCTGTTTATTTCATGTGTTAGAATTTGAATCTAAGGTAGTGCTTTTGTAGTGTGAAAAGCTTTTAATTTCCCACTTTTGCTGATTTCCTGCTTTTGCTGACAATGTGCAAAAGTGTTAAGAAGGTGTGAATAATGCTGTTAATCCAGGGAATGATTTCAAATATGAAAATCATTTATTTTCACCCTTTGCTTTCAAGCAATTCTTCTAGGTACACTTGGATAGTTTTTGAAGGAACACTTGGAGAACTAACCTTCTTCACATCCTTTTGTCTCGTCATGTAATCCCAGACACACTTGTTGCTCTTTACACAGAATGTTTTTCTTATCGCTTCTGGCTGTATGTTTGGGGTTGTCCTGCTTCAGAATACATTTTGGGCCAATCATAAACCTCTCTGATGGTATTGCATGATAAATAAGTATCTGCCTGTATTTCTTAGTATTGAACATCATTAATTGTTCTTTATTGAACAAACTGCCTTCTGCTACAGCTAAATATTTGCAAATATCTGCATCCCGTTTGACATCTTTATATCACATCACTTTAGGTTTTGGTGTATGACTGGGTTCCCACTTATTTGGAATGTTGAAAAAACCATTCATAAAATCATAAACCTGACACCAAATATTGAATTTTCTTTTCATTATTTGTATCTCTTTAAGCATTCTTTGTTTACAGCACTTCCATATCCACCGAAAGCCTTTGTAACATACTGTATATTTAATAAATCAATTAAATTGGACATTTAAAAGTTGATGGCCAATTGAAGATTGTGATGCCAGAATTTAATGCATATTTATTAAACACATTGTGTAATTTAGGTAAACTAAAACTTCACTAAAAGGTCTTTTCAAATGTCTATCTGCATTCTAGAGAAGCCCAACATTGATGTACCTGAAGAGATTGTCAGTGACGAAAACCTGGACTTGACCTGTTATGTCCCAGACAATTGTCCAGACATGATTCCAGAGATCCAGTGGATGTACACAGACTACCTCCCCGACCCCGTTTTCACTCCTGACCAAGTATATGATGGCAACACTGCGGTAGCATCCAACACTCTTTCCTTCACACCGAAACACATCCACAACGAACAGAAGCTGGCCTGCCGGGTGCATTACCCAAACACAACCCTGGTCTATGAACGTGAGATTGTTCTGGATGTCAAATGTGAGTACCATTGTCAATCCTATCAAACTGGTATACTCTATAATAATGCTTGATACTTACAGCCAACAATCTCCTTTAGATGCCCCTCGAACTGTGTGGGTCAACGCATCTCAAATGGTGATGGAAGGAGAATCTGTGGTCCTGCACTGTGATGTTGACAGCAACCCAGTCCCAAAAATAACCTGGTATTTTGAAGACCAAGAGCTGATGTCTGACACTGCCACAAGCTCTTCACTGCCTTTGGACAGCTTGACTCCAGAGAATCAGGGCATCTACACCTGCGTTGGTGAAAATGCCTATGGCAGCATGAACACATCCATGTATCTGTCAGTAAACTGTAAGTTTGGCTCTATTTCTCAGATCACATGGATCTAATGTGAGAAATTAAAAGTATTTTAACACTTTTTCGTTCATGATGGGGTTGTGTCTATCATTGAGAAAAAAATGGGGAGCAATCACTTTATCATTTAAGCAACCAAAAAAACAAAAGTATTGGCCTTTTTAAACATTTTTTACTATTTTACAATTTGCTCTAATAAATGAGATATAAAATGTTTTTTTTTTGTTTTTTTGTTTTTTTTGTGGCAATGCTTGATTTAATTTTTTTTTGTACAACCTTAGCATCATTTTGTTAAATGTCTTTAAATTCCACAAGAAACTGGAAATTATACAAAAAAATGCAATTCCGAGCATTAACTTTTGTCATTTTTAATGCAAAAATCTCCCAAAAATGCATGTTTTTTTGACAAAAAAATCAAGTCAAAATAAAAAAACATAAATCCCAAAACAATGTGAAAATTGTATATAAAAAAACAGGCAAAGCTCTCCTAAACTTTATACACTGTTTATAGCACTTTTTGTTTTGAAAAACACAGGCCATTTCACAGGTCTTGTACATTCAAAGGTTATCCCTTTTTTCACCAGTAGATGACACTGATTTGGTGTCTATAAAATGAAGTTGAAAGATGTAGTGCATTTTCACACATGTTAATTTGAAAAACCTTGCAAATGATGTGTTTTAATTCTTTTAATGTCCGTTTAAAACTAAAAATATCAAAATAAATTTTTAGATCAAAATATTATACCGGTATTTGAAATCAGAAATTAAACAATAGATGGGTTGCGTCATTCCTAAATTAAACCGCTGGTGTGTTTGGCACACATACCGATGTGTGCAGAGACTTCTAAGTGTTAAGTGATGCATTTTACTTAACCATTTGATCTGGCATCTTAGGGGTGTCCCAATTCTAAGGTATGCAGCCATACTCCTGTCAAGGAGCAGCGGGTAGGGCTAGTGGGGAAAATATAATTGCGTCATTTAGTTCATTGAATTATTTAATGTTATCCAACTGAGATGAGAAAAAAAATGCCAAAAAATTGGATCTGAAAGTGCTCACATGTGTATTGCAATGTTAACCAGTGAAAGTTGATCCTTTAAATTTTCTTATGTTCTTAGATCCTCCACGTGAGCCATGGATCAATGAGTCACTCTCCGTGTTGGAGGGAAGTTCAGTTGCCCTAAAGTGCACCAGCAAAGGTAACCCAATTCCCACACTGACCTGGCTGAAAGATGGAGAGCTGGTTGGAACCATCACAGCCGATGAGGGGTCTGTGCTTGAATTGGAAGAGATCACCCCGCAGGCCCATGGAGTCTACCGGTGCCTAGCTGAGAATGAGCATGGACGGTCTAGTAGTTCACTTAATATTACAGTTGAATGTAAGTCAATGAAGATAATTAACTACTATCATAACATTAATAAACTTAGAGTTCCCAAAAAATGTACTCTTCAACCTAAATTTAGCTCTGACTCCATTAAACCTCTGGTTTTAAATATCTCTGTTACATTTTTCCAGTTGCCCCTGTTCTTCTTGAAGATTCTAAGTGTACCATTGTTCGTGAGGGCGTTCAATGTGTGTGCATTGCCTCTGGAAACCCAGAACCTGCAATTGAGTTCTTCCTGCCTGACCTCAACCTTACCATCAATGTCTCAAACAACCGTTTCAATTACTACATGCACACGGATGGGTACACGTCCACGGGTGTGATTAAGCTTCAGGACAAGGGTGAAAGGGGGAGTAATGGTGATACTGATGTCCAAGTGCACTGCAGCTTCAGCAATGTGTACGGCTCCAACACCATTCGACTGGAACTGCAGCAAGAGAGTTAGTGGATCATCACTAAAAACCGACGTGAGATTATTGCTGTTTCAATGTGATTCCAATCAACGCTATTCAATCTTTCAGAAAAATACATGATGGCTGTGGTCGTGGGAACTATCGGAGGTGTAGCAGTCATTGCGTTCATTATAGCAGCTGTTCGATACGTCGGTCAAAATAATAAAAAGTGAGTATTGTCTCAAAAAATTGGGAAATTTGGTGGTGTTTTGGGGTTGGTATGGAGGGGGGATGGTAGCGTACTAGTGAGCCTAGTCATCCATTCCGTTTTGTTTTATGCCATTTCACTTCAAAGCATAACTCACTCACAAATTATCCAATTTGAAGTCATGACATGTTTGTAAAGATGCAATCTTTTGCATAAAACCACAGACTAACTTGGCTTTTCACCATGAATTCTCCAAATCTGCAGCAGACATCCGACTAAAATAAAACTTTGAAACTGTAAAATATGGAGCAGGGCGATTATCAATGAAGCATCGCCACAGAATCCCATATACGGTAGATGTCAAGATTTAAAGGAATGGTTGACATTGAACATGTTGCCTTTTTTTTTTCCTAAGGAATAGGTCCAGTAAACATTGCTGAATATCTAAGCTGTATTTTTTCCATTCAATGAACACAAAAAAACATACTGGTCAAATCCTTATAATATTGAGTCACTCACACTATATTGCCAAAAGCATTTACTCCAGGAATGAATGCATGGGTCATTCCATTTCTAATGCATTGAAATGCGAAAGTAGTGTTAGTATAGTTATTGTCTTTTTTTAAAAAAAAGTAGGTTCAGAGTTTTTGAAACTGATCGCCTTTAAATCTTAAGCTGTTGTTAACGCACCAAAAAATGTAATCTTCCTTCCCTCAAAACACTAAATCCTAGTTGAATCATGTCGCAAAGACACTGCCAAAAGTCAATGAAGTATTGAAGCCCATTTACGACAGGTTAAAAATTATGATCATAATAATGTCTTAAATTTTAGATAAAAATGTTAAGAAATGTTGATTAAAAAGTCAAAGTTTCAAGAGAAAAAGTCAAGAATTTGAGATTGACAAGTGTTTAAGATTTGAGGTTGACTTTTTGAGGTTAGAAGTCAAAATGTTGAGACAAAAAGTTCAAAATTTGAGAAAAAAGGTCATATATTTTTGACATATAAAGTTAAAATATAATAATATATAATAATTTACCTCCATGACTAAATGTGCTGACATGCTAGCTTGGGATGATGCAGTTCTTCACACCTTTTTGTTAGCCTTATTGACTATTTAGAACATTTCTAAAGTTCACATGCATAGCATTAATGGAATGTGTCAGATTAGGCATCTACCGGGCCAGCAAGTCAACATTTTCTCAAAATGTTGACTTTTCAAGTCACAATTTTGACATTTTATCTGAATTTTTTTTGTATCTAATAATGTTGACTTTTGTATCTCAAAATGTAGACTTTTGTTCTTACATTTTCGACTTTTGTGATACATTTTTTTCCTTTTTTATCTCAAAATGTTTACTTTTGTATCTAAAAATTTTTGACATGTTAAGCTATTCATGCTGCACCCTAGAATCCAATCGCAACCAAGCAATTACATGCGCTTAAGTGAAACCAAGTGCAGTTTCCATCCCTCAGAGGAGGCTTTGTAAACAAGACCTTCTGGAATGGAATCAAAATAAGTGCATATCAGAAGACAATAAAAGTGCTTTTAAACTTTACTGGCATTTCAATTTGCTGTTGAGAACTACTAAAACTGCAAGATGCGCTTTTTGAACCCATAATAGAGGCTTTTAAAAATGTAGCACAAGCTAGCTAGTTTAGGGTCTGGTTAATGAGACATGGCCTGATTCCCTGACTCCGCCCCTAGAGAGAATGGCAACCCTGGGCAGGACGTGGGATGTAAAGTGGAGAATCCCTCATTGTTCTACAGCGCAGTCAAGAAGGACACACAGAGTCTGAGGAAAAAAGTGGTGAGCGACTGCAATGATAAAAACCACCAACACATTACAACACACACTGTAATAATACAGAATAGAAGTATTCATACAGAAACTCCTATAAAAAAAGAAAAATCACCCAGAATATGTTCCGTTATTATTGTGAAATACAGTATCATTGTTCACAGCGCCTTTTTTTGACCAGAATTCTGTTTTTGTGATTAATAAGCTGAACTGCATGTTGTACATTAGCCTAGCTAGCTAGTATGCTAATCCAAACCTCACAGTGTAGCCTAAGTTTATTCTGACATCTTTTCTCCCCTCTTTCATTGCTTCTCTGCAATCTCTGTCTTTTTCTTTCCCTAACATAGCTTAAGACTGAGCTCCTGGGCTCAAAGTTTAACTCCATCCTAGAGGAAGGCACGGTAAGGCTAAAATTTGAGATAAGCATGTAAACAATGGATTAAGGTACATACAGTAGTCACACAGAAGCAAATGTGGAGTATTATAAAATAAAAGCTTTTCTAATCGTTGTTCTAAAAGCTAATGTCATGCTTGCTAATTCATTCTGTTTACCTGCTATTTGCTAATATTGTTTTAAGGGCTTTTATTTTGACATGACCATGTGGCACCACTTCATATAAAGTGCTTAAATATATCCCACACATTTTTATAGGGAGACGACGGTGATTACCAATCTGTTGATCCAATGGCAAGCATGGAGAGGCACGAGCTGAACTACGCGGCACTAGAGTTCCTCCATGGACGACACCGGGAGGGAGGCTTTAGACGGGCTGATGGTGATGGAAGTGACTATACTGAAATTAAGGCCAAATGAACCGCAATCCTTCCCTAATGCCTTGGTCAAACGGGACACAGTGGCCACTACGCCCCGGTTGATTCCCTCTGCAAATGTGACTTTTATAGGGGAGAACCGTCTTTAACAGACAGCAGGTAACGTCAGACTGTTCTGGGAATGCTGTTAGCCATAAATTTACATTTTTGATCCATATTTATTTGTATAAGGAGATCATGTATTTATTTTCATCACAAGTTACAGGAGAGTAAGCGATTGTTGGAGAGCCTCAGGTCCTGTCCACACCTACTCAGTTATTTTAATCTGATAAATGTAAAAATCCTGAAAAATGTGTGTATTTCAGGATGTCAGCCCTTTAGTTTGATGTCTTGTAGGCAGTTTTGGAAACACGTATAAAAAAAGACGATACATTTACGTGAAACTGACTGTTTGTATGAAGAATGACATTTGCCTATGTGTGGGATCACAGAAGGACCAAACCTGTTTGAAATTTCTTCCAGGGCATGCAAAAAAAAAAAAAAAAAAAAAAAAAAAAAAAAAAAAAAAAAATTCAACCCGTACCCATTGTTTTTTTTTTTGTTTTTTTTTTAGTTGGAGGCTGTGTGTTTGTGTAATAGACACAACTTAAGCTCAATTTTAGTGTTGATCTTATGATTGTTTCAGATGAAAATTTCAGAGACCCTAATAATATAAAAGGCTAATATTTCTTTCATCATTATATAAACATCAAACATGACACGGTTTTGTGAAGCAATGCCTAAGAATGCAGTCCTCATTCCTCAGAGAATATTTTTGTCAAATCTCTTTAATATCTGACAGATAGGTATGACCTGTACAGATAAATTATAGACCCGATATGGTTTTAGATGCTATGTAAGTGGTTTTAAATTGCATAATAAACAGCCCATGCTTTGTTTTAACATATCGATAACTTTAGCCAAATACATTATAATGTTTGTAGTTGACAGGCTAAAAGGGTGTTCGGTTAAGCTTTCCATTCAATACGTTTCCTGTCTCAGACACCGCTTTCATACTGAAGATTCTTATCAATTCTCCTCCAAGATTGTCTTGTCTTTTTTGTCATACAATACGCTGTTCGCTGCCACAAAACAGAGGAATCGTTCCACCATGTACAATGTTTAAGAGTTGCCGTAGCCTAGCAACAAGCTGCATTCTGATTGGTCAGACATGTTTCAGTTGACTTGATGAAATCGACTAATGAGCAAAAAATATGCTTTACACTGTTTCGTGCTATGTTGTTGACATAAAAAGGGTCACTAACAAGTATTGTTTTCAAATTATATTACCGTTTTTCGATTAAACGCATGTTAACCTCATGCCTGGTATGTAATGGCAGAAAAATGCAGGTATAAGTGACATGTAAATCACTGACTCAACGCAGACAATGGAGGATTAGGATTAGAACATTTGTTGTTGACAATAAAAAGAAGATGCTTCTGATTGGCCGGGGTTAGAAACAACAACCACATATTAGATTGGCATATGCTTAACAGGGTTTGAGGTCGTGTTAGCATTTGACCCTTGCTCGTGTGGATGTGTTTTTTGTTTTTTTTTGGAGGGGGGGGTCGATAAAAACTGTACTTTAAAAAAATACCTGAGTAGGTGTGGACCTGATCTCTGAAAGTAGTGGTTATTTTAACTGTGTCTGCTGTTAGTCAAAGCATTAGGGAATGAGGTGCTATGGGTGCCTCAACATTACGTATAAATACTCAGTCCAAACCTGGCTTTGACTGGGACAACTAATACCCTCAATTAGAGTTTGTTTTAGCTTTTTTCTACATGTACATTGTTTCCATATATTTACTATTATTTAAAGTGTTATTTACACAAAAAGGATTCCCACCAGTTGTTTGTTGAATTATCTAAAACATATTGCTTCCTTCCTAATGTTTGAGGTTAAAATATAGATAAAACAAGCAGTGAGTGGTATATGGATCCCAATTGGTTTGCACTATTAATATGAATTGAGCCAAACCATTGGAAAGAGATGCCATGGTGTACTTCCAAGCTAACATTTGGAGACATGGAGCACATTTTTCCATTGCTGTTAAGGTGTTTTATGTGGTTTGCAGTTGACCGTCATCACTGAGATATTAGTCAAGTGTAAAGCAGGTTTGGAACAAAATTATTTAAATGTTTTTCAATTTAATTTTAAACTACTAGGGGTGTAACAGTATATCACGGCACAATATATATCTATGTACCATCTCAATTACGCACCAGTAACAATGTACAACTTAATACTTAATTAGAGACTTCTTCTGCAGGAATGTACATTGTACACAAGTATCAATGCTGTCCCTAGCGAGTGGAAGATTAATCTATTAACACAAAGCAAACTAGACTCTGGTGTTGAGGGCTTTAAAGTCCTGAAACTTTTTAAATTCAGTTTTATATTCCCAAGACGGTGGAAATAATTTCATAAATTGGTAATTAAATATTTTTGTAAAGTTTAAGTTTCTGTTGAATATGTTTTTGTTTTTTTTTTATATTGTGGCATAAAATCGAGATGTAAATTATCGCGGACAGAGATATATTATTACACCCCTAAAGCTATATCTTTTTATTTATAAATTAAATGTGCAAGTTACTGAATTTAAAACTGGTTTCAACATTCTAAAAATATATTCTAAAACCAACGAAGAGTAAATATAAGTAATATAGTAAATATAATTTAATAAGTTTTCAATAGTGCACTGTAAACCCCACAAACCTGTGGAATACATTTACCTCAAAACCTCTATGAGTTGATAAACCCAAGTTTTTAAGTGAACAGCACTCTATTACACAAAGGATCATTTTTGAATACTGTCTACTTAGAAGCAGGCTTCATCAACTTGAAAGTTTTGAGTACTGTCAATATTTTTGGGATTTACAATGTATATGAAAATGGCAAATGGTTGTCTATGTCCCTCTAAACATTTTTATTGGTTTAGGCTGCCATTTGGTATCTTAATGAATGTTTGATTTCTATTCAATAAAAAAGAATGCAGTTTAGGACCCATATAAGATAGTATTTTATCGTTTTCAATAAACGTAACGTTGTATTTAATAATGTAAATTTGTGTTCAGTAGATGGTCCCGGTTGTTTGTTATAATGTGCCAGCACCCAATTATCTCTTGAAAAGCAAATTACTACCAAATTAATTTTAATTAAATTATTAGCATCTAAGATTTTTAAAGCATTCACATTGATTTAACATGTGATGTATTGATTCTCTGTGGAGAAATTTGGACAACACGATGAGAACATATTGTGCAGCAATGGTGTATATTTTGCAGAGATATCGATTAGAAACATCATCTTCAAATATGTATTTCACACACTCAACCCACAGTTTTTTTTTGGACCCCAAGTGTTGTACAGAATATTTGTATGTATCTCACTGTGTGATGGCAATAATAATGAGTAATGTTTTTCTTGTTGAAGTAATAATACAGAACAGAAAACCTCTATTATTTAAATAATAATTTACATATTGTTCAATCTTTGCTTGCTTTCATATATTTGTTTAATAAAAATCTCCAGCCTCAAGTGATTCAATCAAAGTGCATTTTTATTTAATTGTTATTACACTTCATTAATGTTTTTGAGGTTTGAAAAATAAATCAAATGGACTAAAATAAATGTGTTAAAAAAACATTTAAATTGCCTAAAATTTAACATTTGTGAGATACATTAACATTTAATTATGTTGGTAAATGTTGTACCTTCTGAAGTTTGTTACTTTTGGCCATTGCTTGGGTTGATATATGGGTTATAAAGATTGCAGCATGCCTCCTCGTCTGGTATTAGAGCACAATGCAACTTTTAAACAGTAGTTTTGAATAGATGAATAGCAGAATGCTTGAGAGTGGCTGAATAGATTAAAAATGGTAAAACACCATTTTATTATAGTGGGGGAAATGAAGACAAAAAAGCAAAGTGTTCTGTCGGCACAGAGGTCACACCACCACCAACAGAGGATGAGCATAAACCACTAGAGAACAACCAGAATCAACAATCCTGGAGCTCACATCAACACTATCCATATCTTCAGGGTCCCCCATCTTGGTTTCCTGACACAACTGGAAAAAATTAATGTCTGTTTGAACCTAGTTGTCCTCATTTGAAAGCCTCAAATCATCTCCCAAAAAAGGCGGATCCCTTCCTCCAACAGAAAGATCAAATCGGCTAGAGCACAATAACCCATCCTTAATCATCCAAACCAACCTGATAACCAAAGTGATATTTAAAGGATCTTCTGCGTCAAGACAAGCAGTTGACCTAGCAAACAAATGATTTGATTGGTTCAACTGAGTGGTGCACATAAAAACCGGAGTAGCAGTATCCGCTGTTTGTCTGTGCCACCCGAGTAAATGTAACTATTCTCGTGAATTTATGAGAAATCGATCACGCGTACGGACGGAAACCTAACCCGGTCCAAATCCATGGACAGAGGCCCACCATTTGGTGACGCCTGCTCTAGTCCAACAGCCTTCATTGGTGGAATACTCTTTTTGAGCTCATGTCAGCGTCAATATTAAACCTTCAGCTTCTAGTTTGATCATTCAAAATGAGAACTCTCTTATACACTTATCTTCCTGCTTCAACCAAGGCCATTAGCCTCTTCTCTTCACTTCGCTAGTATTTTGAGGAAAGAAGAGGGGTGTGACGTGCTGTAAAGCAGTTTTTGTGTATGAGTTCATACCTGAAGCAAGAAGTCACATACATAGTGCCGGTGCAGGCAATGTGAATGCTCTGGAGCAATGATGTTGTACCACCATACTAACTTTAAAAATATAGTTTGAAAGCTTAGCTCAATAGTGTTGCTTTAATATAACAACGATAATTAACTCTATCGAGAGCACTTGCTAAATTAATTAAACAGAACTGAATTTATTCTAAATAGGCTGGAACTTTTTCTATGTGCATGTCTACTGATTAATCAGACCTCGTAACAAACTGCTTGGGTTTACTCCCAAACTGTAAGTCGCTTTTGTTAAAGGCACCCGCCAAATACATAAATGTAAACATAAATTAGCATTAGTCATTGACTCAAATATGAATATGCATCACTTTTTATTATATGGAATATTTCTTGAATATCTTTGAATAAATGAAGAACCACATCTTCAGAGAAAATAAATCTAAATTCTTTCAACCTTTGCAGTGTTTTCAAGGCACATTCAGAAGCTGTGTATAGAGACATGCTGACGCAGCTGATGGCAGATCACCTCGTCTATGTAAAGTGTGTTTGCCTTCACTTGGATTTCTTCTTCAAGCCTCAACTGGTTGTGTGCTAGAGCTTGTAGTTCAATCTCAGAGAGCTCCAGAGCCTTGGACAGTCTAAAGGAAAAATACATTGTGGGTGTAAAACTAAGAGAAATAATTAGAATTCCATGTTCGTGGACATTCATACCTGTCAACATGGTTGTTGAGCTCCTTGACTTGTGCCAGCAGTTGGATTTGGGGCTGGTCATAGCAGAGCTCAATGTTAGGCCTTTGGCTGCGAGTGGACAGCCGAGTTTGAGCGACATTCAGAGGAGCTTCTTTTTCTAGCATAGCCACTCGCAGAGCCTCCATGTTCTTCTCTTGGTTTCCTATCTCTAATAGAAGCTTTAAAACACAAATTCAATTTTACAGAGACCTTGTTATTTAAAGCTAGTTTTAAGCTTTTTTTACTGTAGTGTGTTAATATGTTAAGCGCCTGTCTCATAAACTTTATATGAAATAAATATGGTTTGTTCCCTAGACAACTCTTTTGAGATATTGACATGCATACATTGGTCTCTCTCCGGTGAAGACTTTAACCTGAACCGTTTACTTTATTTTCAATAATAAAATGGGTTCATTTTACATTTTATGGTCATTTTGGCACTTCCTGTTTTAAAATCAGCGCAGTGGAGACGAGCAGTCATTGAGGTGTCAAGACAACCTAACATCATATGGTCCTGTTAATCTGCATTACAAAACAATCCAATCATTGACTCGTTTCATGAATGTGTTAAAATGGCATTTTCATTTGAACACAACACTTTTGGGTCTCAAAGCTCAAGCTGGATTACATTTTGAAAGAGATTTTTCTATGCTTGATGAAGTAAGCCATGCACTGTGAAGAAAGATGTCATTCCAAAACCTTATAAGGTAAGAGATTCTATTATCTAATCCTACACAGGTAAATAAAACTATAAATATGCATAAAATATAGTCTCAGAAGATGGCCTTTTCCATCGTTACCAGACACGACTCACAAATGCTTAACGAAATGAATTAACGAATTTTCATTTGTCTGGTAAATACAATTGAGCTTGATGCATTTACCGGATGCAAAAATAGTAGTAAACTGACTGACATTATATACAAAGTTGTGCCTATTTCATATCACTATGTATGTAGCTGTTTGATTGTGCTCCGACTGTTAACAATGATCACATAATTAAAGCTGAGATGCATCTGAAATATATTTTCAACACTGCTAGCTGATCACTGCTTGCTCTAATCGTTCAGTCAGTGAAGGACACGTGAGAGAAAAATTAAAATGAATTTACACTGTACCCCCCACCCCCAATATATGCAAATCTCGCTCCCTGGAATCTCATTAAATCTTAGCTGACCACCCCCGCTTTTTCCTGAGTAGTTTCAAAACAGAGGTGAGAAAGCATTCATCACCTGACTGAGCTGGTTCTCTAGCTGTTCTTTGGCAGTTTTGGTCTCCTCTATTCGCCGCTTAAAGGCTCTTCCTGTAGCCTCATGCTGCCTGCGCATGTCCCCAGCGGTCTGCTGCAGCACACTGTCTACTAGAGCTCTCAAAGAAAGAGAGTTGTTTTTCTCCTTCTCTGCTTTGCTAATGTTCATGTTGCACAGGCCTTCCCACTCCTCAGGAGTCACTGCAGCTCTGGAATTTTTAAATTTCGTAGCAAGATTTGAGCTTCAAATGTATTCCTGCTAAATTTAATTCCAAATCAAGTATGATTGGGATCTAACATACCCATCATTTTTAAAGCTTGAATTCCCTCCGTCTACTCCAGACGATGTGTTGGTGAGAAGTGAGCAGAAATCATCAATGCGCTCAGCATGAGCTTTATCCTGCAGGTCCTTGTCCAGATAGTATTTTACAGAACGTATAAGTCTGAAAAGCACAAAACGTTATTATTTATTTACATAAATAATATATTTAGATGATTTTAACATGAAGCATTGGTCTCAAAATGGGTCTCTACAGCTGTAACAATCTTCTTAAGGTTCTAAAGCATGTAAGGCACATGGCAATGCTCCTGTCCTCAACAAAACAAAATGTTATGTGTGTGTGGCTGCGTGTGTGTGTGTGTGTGCGTGTGTGTGTGTGTGCGTGTGTGTGTGTGTGTGTGTGTGCGTGTTTATTACCATCTAATTTACATATTTTTGTTGCTAATAAAACACTTTATACCTGTACAATTCAAGTATTTAAATCATAATATTTATGGTTCATGACCACCTTTTATAAAGTTCAGAACTGTAAAATTTTAAACCTTATATTGTAATAGTAATTTATAATAGCAGCAAAATAAACCTGTAATAAAGCTGTGGTTGCCAAACTTTGTAAGTCAAATATTTTAGCTGTTATTTTTACAAGATTGTACTGCACATTTGTTATCAAGTTTTATGGTTTATAGCTGTCTAACTGCATGTGATCCCATGGGTTACTTCCAATAATTCTCCAAAACACATTTTAGAATATTTAAAATCAAGTGAGAGATCTATTAGAGATAATAAAGTACTTAGCTAATTTTATGACAATAAACCGTATTTGCATTAAATTTTAACTCTTAAATGTAAGGTCTTACTGTAAAACCTATTACATTTTCCTCTGTAGATATTATGGTTATTACATTTTGTGAAATACAGTCTCTTTCTGTAGTATTTTTACAGCATTGAGATATATTTTTAATAGTGTACACTGATAACGAATTGCTGTAAGTGAAATTCTCGATAAAAGTTGTGGGTAATATCAGCTGTTTGAGTGTCCAGCAATCTGCACTTCGGAATATTTCCAGAAATAGTAAACCAACCGGTTATCGTTGAGATACTCTTTTTTTATTTACCGTATTTTTCGGCTCATAAGACGCACTTTTTCTTCCCCAAAACTGATGGGGAAAAGTTGGTGCGTATTATCGAGCGAATGCAGAGCGCCGCGAAGTCCGGTCACGGCCGTATGAGAGGTGTAAGAGCTCCGGAGCTAGGCCGAAGCCGCAGCCATATTTGTACACCCGGCGCTGCGCGCTGACGTCATCGCCCATCTCTGCCATAGCGGGGTCGTAACGGAAACGGGGAAAAAACTAGATTTCCCACAATGCCTTTGGCTTCCGCATCCATACTCACGAGCAAAACTACAGAGCTCAGCAGCCGTTTCTCACACATTAAACGTAAGACTCTCGCATTTAAGTGATCTCTCACGTTACAAACCCGATTTCTCACGCTAAAATACATTTCAAGATGTGAAATGGGCACAGCTAATAGTTTTTCTGCGATGTTTCTTGAGCCTGATGTGACGCGTGTGCCGGATAGCCAGTGGAAAAAGAAGGAGCTTCAAGACGAGCACATCATCCCAAACTCAAACCTTTATTTTTAGCCTCCTTCAGCGTCACAAAACAAAAGTCAACAATATACAACAGAGAAGCGGTCCCAGGGGAAGAGCAGCGCACACACTGGTCTCTCCCTCTCCTCGCACACCCTCGTCTCTCCCTCTCCTCGCACACACTTTGGGGGCAGCTCTTAAAGGGCAACATACATACAAATACAATGTGGTACATAGACCTAGCAGTGGACGTAACTTGACGTTACACTTACATTAAGGAGTAGTTACATTTATTTTACATTAAAATAATTATTCATTAATTATTAAATAATTATTATTTTACATCCCATGCCCAGATTCTTTTAAAGGTTTAAAGGGGGGCTCGACTAAAAAGGTTTGAGAACCACTGTATTATTACTAATGTGGGGGCAATCTTACTAGCTATTATTAGTAATGTAGTGACAATGTTACTAGCTATTATTAGTAATGTGGTGACAATGTTACTGGCTATTATTAGTAATGTGGTGACAATGTTACTGGCTATTATTAGTAATGTAGTGACAATGTTACTAGCTATTATTAGTAATGTAGTGACAATGTTTCTAGCTATTATTAGTATGGTAGTGACAATGTTACTGGCTATTATTAGTAATGTAGTGACAATCTTACTGGCTATTATTAGTAATGTAGTGACAATGTTACTAGCTATTATTAGTAATGTAGTGACAATGTTACTGGCTATTATTACTAATGTGGTGACAATGTTACTGGCTATTATTAGTAATGTGGTGACAATGTTACTGGCTATTATTAGTAATGTAGTGACAATGTTACTGGCTATTATTAGTAATGTGGTGACAATGTTACTGGCTATTATTATTAATGTAGTGACAATGTTGCTGGCTATTATTAGTAATGTAGTGACAATGTTACTGGCTATTATTAGTAATGTAGTGACAATCTTACTAGCTAGTATTAGTAATGTAGTGACAATGTTACTGGCTATTATTAGTAATGTAGTGACAATGTTACTGGATATTATTATTATTAGTAATGTAGTGACAATGTTACTGGCTATTATTTGTAATGTAGTGACAATGTTACTGGCTATTATTTGTAATGTAGTGACAATGTTACTGGCTATTATTAGTAATGTAGTGACAATGTTACTAGCTATTATTAGTAATGTAGTGACAATGTTACTGGCTATTATTAGTAATGTAGTGACAATGTTTACTGGCTATTATTAGTAATGTAGTGACAATGTTACTGGCTATTATTAGTAATGTAGTGGCAATGTTACTAGCTATTATTAGTAATGTAGTGACAATGTTACTGGCTATTATTAGTAATTTAGTGACAATGTTACTAGCTATTATTAGTAATGTAGTGACAATGTTACTGGCTATTATTAGTAATGTAGTGACAATGTTACTGGCTATTATTAGTAATGTAGTGACAATGTTACTGACTATTACTGTATTACTAATGTGGGGGCAATGTTGCACTGGAACAGTGATGGTGATAACGAATGGTGGACTTTAGGATGATGAGTGGGGGCAAAACATTACAGCCTTTTTTTTGTTACTTTTACTGTTTACTGTCTGTTCATGTTACATGTCTGGCTGTTAACTTTTACACAGTTGATATAAAATATTTTACAACAGTTTTTGGTTCAGAATCTTTTTTTTTCTAGATCTTCATCATTTAAAATTGGGTGCGTCTTATGTGCCGGTGCGTCTTATGAGCCGAAAAATACGGTATTTATTTTTTTTATTATGTTTTGGGACACACTAAATAGTACGCAGATTGCGAAGCACAGTTAGTAGTCGTAGAGTGAATTATAATGGAAATTCTTATGTATTAAACATGAATATTTCATTATCACTGACGGTTTCTGTTGTAAAAGTTAGTTTTAGTGCTAGTGTTGAAAAACGATTAGATGTTGTGGGAGGTCACATTAGGGATATGAAAATGTGCAGGTCGCATTAACACTAAACTTTGCTGTCAGGTAGCAGCTCATAAAATATCGTCTCAAGGGCCATTGGGACCCCTGGTGTAGAGCATGTTGTTTAAATGACCCAGTCTCTCCAGCTTTCCTGGGTCATGCTAATGGCCACTTCCTGACAGACGGTACATGCCTGGAATACTTACAGAGAGAGGTTGTCCAAAAGACATCCATAAAAAGATGCCTGACCCACCTCACCTGGAAACTTACTCTCTGGAGTAGTAGATGGTCTGCCCCTAGATGGTCTACTACCAATTCTGCGTATTGTACCCTGTAAAGAGAGCCGCTTGTCTCTAAGGTGTCATTCTTTCAGTCACGACCCATAGACCTGGTTACATCATGTCAGCAACAGTGTAACCTTTTCCATGGTGGAAATATTAGCTACCGGTAATTGTTATCACTTCAACCTAATTTAAATCAATGGATGAACTCTAAATTTGTACCCAGCTGTAATAAAGGTTTCTTAAGAGTATTAGATTTTGCAAGACATCTTTGTTATTCATTTAATCATTATGTATACAATACTTGATCTGTTTTTCTGGGTGTTGAACATAGCATAAAGTTATTTATTATATCACAATGTTCCATGACTGTTGTACAAACCTGATCTGCTCATTGATCTGCTCCAGTGTTCTCTGAAGCAACTGCATCACTCCTTCAAGCATCTCCTTCTCTTTCAGTAGCTCTTCTTCCACCTCATCATGCACCAGATCCATTGCCACCCGCTTCTCCCTGAGCATACCACAGACGGCATCAGGTCATTAGGAAATAGTGTGCCAAGACACCGGCTCAAAGATTTCATCTCTAAAACATGACAAGTCTCAAACTAAAATAAAAATAAATTCTGAGGCTGCAGCTGGTCATGGCAAAATCTGATTACCAGTCAGATGTTTGAGGTCATAAACTCATTTCTTGCTATAGTTACTGCAACTTACAATTGAATAATGAAACAAAGCAGATCCAATGTGTCAGCTTTGGATCTGATTCAATTGAGTTGTTGTAGAGACCTTTTGACCATAATGAATGGAGAGAGATGACATCAACTGGGAGATGGCCCAGGAAACATCTAACACTATTGAACAATAAATATATGGAATGCATAAGAAAATGTGTTTTGATTAAAGAAAAGTACAGTGTGGAAAAGACTAATTTACCTCCTGTTTATATAGAAAGTTTGCCCACAGACAAAGAAATGTTAGTGCATAAATTATGTAAAGCTAATAGAATTCATTGTTAAGAGTTCATTCAGGAGAAATATCCTGATAGTTTGGTGTGTAGTGGTTAATACGTGTGGTACAGTGGTACCCCGAAATACGAAATTAATCCGTTTCAGGGTGACGTTCGGATCTCGAACATTTCGTATCTTGAAGCAAGTTTTACATGTAAAACGCCTAATCCGTGCCACGGCTCTCACAAACAACAGTATAAATAGATGAAAAAAATGGAAAACCAGAGAAAAATCAAGTAACGGTTCTTCAATCCTTAAATCTACCCATTGTTAATGTAATAAATGGTAATAAAACACACGCAAAATACATAATATGTACACAAATGTGAAACCTTGACTTGAGACTGATGCGATGTGTCGGAGGAGGTGGAACGGATGGCAGAAAACATTACTGTACTACATATGAAAGTTAGCTTTCTCGAGATATTTCACGAATTACTAACACCAACACGGTTTCAAGCACAAGCGGAGAGAATACCGAGCGTGTGAGAAGGGATGGGGAGACGCCTTTGAACAAGCCTTTGAGAGGGGGTTTCTCTAAGTTGCGCTACAGAACAGCACTTTCCAAGTTATAAACGTTTTTTTTACAACACCTTGACTCTACCATTTGTTACAGTACAATATTGACAATCTATACATAATGTTTCGCTTGATTTATAACTGATTTAAAGTGTTTCAGCCCTTTAAAGCACACTTTCTTCAAAGGCAAAAAGTAGTGCTAGGACGACGTCATAAAGGAGCGCAGCGTGACATCTGAGAAACAAGTGAAAAATAGAGCAGAAATGTTTGTTATTGTTCACATCTTGATTTTTTCTTGGTATCTCGAAGCAAAAAATTTCCTGCAAGACTTTTCGTATCTCAAACATTTCATAATTCGAAGTATTCGTATCTCGGGGTACCACTGTATTTAATTGAGGTGTTGCAGTAGGAACAGTCCTTCATCAACATTCCACTGATTAACCTAATATTACCTCAGTGAGATACACTGCACTACAAGCTGATCTCCTTTGATCACCTGAAAAGATGCAACTGAAATAGAACCAAGTATTTCTGTCCCCTAAGTCTGAAGTATAGGATGAGGCATGCCATTGGAGTCATCAGGTGGGTACCCTCTTTCCTCAATGTTTCATTGATTATGCCAATGACATTTACAGAATGCTCAACAGTGTACCCAGAATCTCCCGGTTCACCCCTCTCTATGCCGTAACCTGTATCTCCCTGAAGAACTCTGGTGGCAGTAATATACATGCACGGTTGCTCTGCCAATGAGACTGAACAACTTTGCTGCATCAAAGGAATGATGGTAATGTACTTTCTTGTATTTCCCAGAGGGAATTTCCTTCCCTCTGTGAAAAAAAGATCTTGTATAGAGTCCAATATAACTGACTTTGAAGGGGTTGCTCAAGAAGAAGCACATGGAGCCCATGGAGTGGCCTAGCCAATCCCTAGACCTTCATCCCATAGACAATCTGAGGAAACAACTGAAAGTTGGAGTTGCTCCCATCTGCACTGAACCCAGAATTTCTTGGAGAAGATCTGCAACTGTGGCAATGAACTCCCTAAAGGCATTTACCTGGTTGCCAAACCTGATGGCCGGTAACCGGAAATAGTGTTTTGTCAACAAGGCTTGGGAGTAACACATCAGTTAATTAGCCTAACTACCAGATTAATTACCCATCCCAACTAATCAATGGCTAATCCCTAGATCGAGAGTACTTGGGAATACTTGGCTAATTCTATGAAAATGTGAACTTGTGAAACATCTGTCCTCTCTGCATGCAAATGAAAGTTATATGATTATGCCAAATACCAAGTCATGTTTTGAGAAGGGTTTCACTCATGCAGTTCAGGGCAGATTAACTTTTATCCAATGCACTTTTTGTTCTCAATGTTTCCTAATATACCATAATTGTTATGGACTGATTTTTTTTGTCTGTGGTTTCAGAATCTGAAGCTATTTCCATTTATAACGTTATTTCTTCTGCATAACTACTTGTGCAGTCACACAAAAATGACAGTTAAACACCTTACTAACATTTGAGTAGCCAGGAGTGAATTTGTTTCAGAGAATATGATTAAGCTGCTGAATTAGTAGTACCTCTCCATCAAACATTGCCCAGTGACTTGAAGAGGCTCAGCACAGCTCTCCAGAGCTTTTTCAACACGACTCTTAAAGATAAGAAGGGTTTCAACTTCCTGCACCATCTGCTCAAACTTCTGCTCCAGCTCTTGCCTCCAGAACTTGATGTCCTGGATCCTCTGTTCTGTAAATGACGAATAAGGTCCATGGGGAAAAATAAACATACACATCAACAAAGGCTGTGAATACTTATTTAGATGCGATTTTTCAGATTTTGTATTTTTAATAAATTTGCAAATATTTCAAAAAATCTTTTTCCACAGTGTCATTATGGGGTATTGTGTGTAGAATTTTGAGGAAATAAATGAATTTAATCCAAAGGCTGTAACATAAAAAAATGTGGAAAAAGTGAGACGGATACTTTCCGGAAGCACAGTAAACATGCAAGATTATGAATCAACATTTTGTCTAATATGTAACTATCATTTTTAGACAGATCTCGTTGTGTGGACATTTCATACCTAATCTGTTTTGCGCATTCTGTTGCATGAGTTCGGTGGTTTTGTTGCTCTCATCGATGAGTCTTTGACACTCTGCCGTCAGTTTCTCAGAGTGCTTTCGTTTGGCCTCGGAGCTCTTGAAATGCTCCTGGTTTGCATTTTTCCAATCAGATGGAAGAAGCTTACTGGGAGGTCCCATCAGCCGAGACATTTTATTTTTTTTCTGTTCAGACAAAAAGTTTGGTTAAATTAACTCATAATATATTCATATTTACTGTTAATAGTTACAGTGATGTAAAAAAATTTTTTTTAAACTTCGGAACTAAACAACCATTAAATACTGTGGGTTCATAGAACTATTATGTGGAAGTTTTAACATTTATATTGACATTTGAAACCAATATAGTTTTAATGTTGGTTGAAAATGTCTAACGAAAAGAAACGTGAATTGCAACGTAAACACATGTTGACAATCGAACTTTAATCAATCAAAAATGCAGTTAATAAAATCTATATATTACAATAAACGTACGTTTTATGTTGAAAGGTTTAAGTTCTTCAACTGTCAACATGTGTAAATTCAGGATTTTACATCGTTAAATGTCGAACAAAAGCTACCTTTTAGTAAACTTTTACCACAAAAAGTAATGAAATACATGAATCGCTCATAATATTTACCACGTTGTTAAATACCGACCACACACATGTAAACAATGGACAAATATTAAGATATTAAAAAAACCGTTAACGATAAAACCCAAGTCTCAGTGAGAGATGTTGCAAAAAAAACCCAGACATTCTTACAATTATGTATTCTAATTCAATGGCAACAAACTTTTACCAATTTGAACTTGATTCTTTATTTGAAGATTCTTACCTGGACGATCTTAATGACTGTGGACTGCAAGCCAAACGGGACTGCGCCGGTGAATAATAAACACCACGCGGTGACCATAGCAACAAAACGGTTGGCAACAGGTGGCCTTAAACGTCATTTATTAATTAATCAAGCACACAACGAGGGATATTTTACTCAAATAAAATGTAATTTAATCTCACCAGCCTTCGTAAAATATTGAAAATAAACTGTTACAATCTTTTATACAGTATAATTTGATACAAATTTCATTTCACACACGCTTGCAGTAGTTTAACAATAATTAGCCAAAACTGCACATTTCCGTGCTACAAAAATACATTCAATCTCAAAACCTAAAAAAGTAATAATAATTAAACAATTGTTTAGTTAATCTCACAGAATTTCAATGAAACACCAATAATTTAAGAGTACTAGTTTTAACAACATGTTGGCTTTGACCAGCCAACATAATAATTAAAAACACCCTCAAAAAGAAAACCAATGCCACATAAAAGTACTCAATTTACATTTTGCAAAGACACTGTAACAGTCTATATTAAGATTTTTAATGGAATGAGAGAACAAAGCTAATATTTGAGGTAACAACAATCGTTCTGTTGTAGATATATCTAAAAAAAAGACTTAGTTTGAAAATTTGACAAATAAAATACATAAAATAATTATTTATGTGTGTGATGTAAGCTAATAAAAAAAAGTATAAATTAAAATCAAATAAATTAACTGTCCTTTCATACACATTTTTTTTATGATTATAAAGCAGATTTATAAGTGCTGTCTTTAAAATACACAATTGTGGGACTGGTCCTACTGGCTGTGATTATTAATACACATTTTTGATAAAACAGAAAAAAACACACTGTACCACACACCAGTGGATTTTGGATTAAAATTGCACTTGGTAAAATTTGCCGGTATGTTTGGTCTGATGGCAGAGCTGTGTTGCTCTACATTTTATCCGCACTACCAACAGCTTCATTTAGTCCATTGATATTTTCGGACATTAAGCCCTCTTCAATCGCCACTCTGGATTCCTGAACCTGAAATAAACATACATTAACTTTTAAAAATGCATTCGTTATGAAAAAAGATCAGTGATAGCATATCAAGAGAATGTAGTTAATCTACAAAAGTAATTTAAATTAAAATCCAACACTGCTTCAAAACATACACCAGAAGCACCCAAAAAATTATTAACAGACATGCTAAAGCTCAATCGTATACAAATAATACACAACATCATCCCATAATGCCACACACTTCTGACTATAGCAGTTGGTTTAGAAACACTGTTTTCTCAGTATTTAGATCTATGACTAGGGGAATCCAGAGACACCCTTGTTATTTTGGTAGCACTCTTGAGCTCCAAAATATTGAAGCTCTAGTGTAATCCACCCAAAGGAAATGTGGGAAATGTGAAAGCACCCAATGAGGTGCTATGGACTATGGTTACTCACCTTGAAAGGTTGACTTACTCCCACAATACACTGCATGTTGCTGCTGTAATAACAGAGTACACATTCTCCCCCAAGAACAGGAATATCTTCTTTGTTCACGTAGACCTGTGGAGAAAAGGATAATAAACTCATATCTCCTCCACTTTTTTATGCTGGAGTTGATAATCAGAGCTTAGGTTCACCTGAAAGAGGTCCTCATTGAAAGACACCTGGTCATCCTTCACCCAGGTGTATGTGATGTAGTCCGAAACACTTTTAAATCCAACCTGTGATGTGATGAAAGAACATCTATATTAATGTTTTAATATTAAATTCTACTTGGTCAAGAATTAAACGTTAATTATTTTATTCCTCTGCTATTATAAATATACTCATCGGGAAGACCTTGATTGATCAGAGACTGTTTTATTAAAATTATTAATTGCAATAATACGCTCACATTTTAATGTCCTTTTCCGACAAGAACATTGGATTTATTTTTGCACCCTTTATTCTTCACCCTGCAGCTTCTATTTCCGCTAATACTTTTTGGAAGATCTGCTTAGAGTGTCCGAAACACTACGAATCGAAATCATACAATGACCATATATGACATTTTGTAACCTTCTGCCATCATCTCAGAAGGTTTATTTTCATATTTGCTCTTGTTAAACAGACAGGGTGTGATGCCAATATGTTTGACAATCTAAAGCTCAAGTTACATGCCCTAAAAGATGAAGCCTCTGGAGAAATGGGCAGAAAATGGCTAATAATAGTTTTGTTTTATCCATCTCAATCATTCTATCTCAGCCTAGTGCTGCAATTTGCTTCATCTTTTTTCATAATGTGATGGGAATTTTCCTATGTAATACTTCCATCTAGTGGTCATATTGAGAAATGTAATTTGAGAAACTTTTAAGAGCACACGTCATACTTTAAGTACCGCACCTTGAAGGTATAACTTGTGGTGAGATCTGAGAATGGTCTCTTTCCAACACTCTCTCTGGCCTGACTCTTGGCTCTCTCTTTCTCTCTTTCTTTTTTTTCTCTCTCTCTCTACACTCTTTTTCTCTCTCGTTTTTCTTCCCAGCTTACGTTAAGAATATGCGATAAACCACGTTCTTCTTCCACGTTAGAGCCATGTGTGTAGGAAATGCGTTGAGACTGTTAAATCTTTATAATAAATAGCCGCATTTGCTGTGTTCTCTCTCAAACGTTCTCCAGTGTTTATTATCAATTGAGAAGGTATATTTTTTACCATAACAATGAATTTTAATGTCTTATCGATTTTTTTCTCTGATCCATTTAATTGTTATGTAAGGCACTTTGACTCGCCAATATGTACGAAATTGTCCTGCCAGGATGTAAGACTTTAAAAAGACTTTATTTATTTAGACTCTTGTATTTATTCCTCTCATTTTAGAAACCTCAACTCTTCCCATTAAACAAACAACCCAAAGAACTGAAATCCTTCTTTGTGTACAGTCTTCCTTTTCAAGCAGAAAACCAAACTCTGGTCACATTTACTTAAATAAATACTAAACCAGATGATAATCAGAGTGGTTATATTGTGTCTTTATAATGATGTGGAGTGGAAAGGAAATAAGGTCACTGATAAGAGTTTCTGATGCTTGTTAAAAACACAATTGTACACAAACAAAAAGCTCAATGAACAGCTTAGATATGGAAGTTGAACCTTGGTTGTGCGGTAATCATTTCACCATATACACAGTGTTTGCGGTTGCATATGCCCAAGACGGTTCCAAAACCAAGTCTTTTAACTCATTTTCTCTGAAACCCAAATGGATTTTTTTTAACAACATAACTAAGGCAGAACTACATTACCCATGATCAATCTGATCAAATACTTACAGAAACTAATTAAAACCGCAACTAAAGATTTGGTACATGGTTCTAACATATAATGTCTCTCTCACCTTATATAAACCGATCCAGTCCCAGGCACTGGAGGGAAATGGTTGGAGAAGCCTGTAGGTCAAGAGAGGTTCAAAGTCAGCACTCCAGTCTCCTTCAGCACACACCTGGACCAGAGGTGTCTCATACATCTTTCTCAACTGAAAACAGGGGGAAAAACTGTTATAAGTTTAAAACAACAACCATTTGTTTTACATAGGTGATGCTTGACCTCTAGGCAGAAAGTGCCCACGACAGGCTTGTGGTCGCTAACGCCATACTCCATTTTACTAGTGTAAAGCTCCTGAGTGATTTTCAGAGGAAACTCATCTTCCTCCTGTTGCTTTTTCTTTGGTTCTACGTCATTTGAAGCCTCTGTCCATGAATCTTTGGGCTTCACTCTCCAGAGAATCCTGTCGCACCATGCAGGCTTGCGTTTCTTACCACTAGACAATCACAAAGAGAGGAGGCACACTTGCTATTAGTTGCCGTTTGTTTAATAGGATGGTGAAAAACTTTGGCCAATCTAATCGAACAATTGATTAAAAGGAAATTATCAGGTTAAATTATAAGGTTTTCTTTAATAGTTAAACTAAACTATGTAAAGCAGGATCACATGTCTGTTTCTCTGTTGGCTGCTGTCTTATGTGTTCTATCCCCAGTCTCCTGAACACACAACAAATTCCTGACCAATCCAATCAGATCAGATCAGATTATTTGAAGCTAACTTGTGTTAGGGTTAGTGTTATATTCTTCCCCAACACACCAAGTGAGCTGGGTAGGGGTCCTAGAGCAAGGAAGAGACACTCCCTTGTGGTGTAGGGGTGGTGGTTTGATTTTAAAGTGGTCAGCTGTTTGGAGGCTGACTCGCCCTGAACATATAAACAAACACATCCTTACCTAATAAGTGATTGAAAGCCAGCGCAGGCGGGGCCAATTGCAAATAGCAGTAAGGTTGAAATTGTTCAAGTACTCCATTTAATTTCATATACCAGTCAGAAACTATGCAAGGGTTAATGGTTCTACATGATGAACAGTAAAAATCTCTAATTTTATGACCCCCAACAATCAAGAAATCCTGATTATTAGGTGCCATGGGTCAAAAAAGTCTTTATCAATGGGGCAAAACAGCTATGAACAATAAATGAGGGAGAAAAAAAGGAAATCTAATGCTGCACAAAAACCACTAACGCTGGACTGTTGATACTAATCCTTGACATGTCCAAGACTGTGATAAAATGTAATAAAAAAATCCAGACCACAATCATTTTTCAGTTTGAATACGAGTCATTTTTCAGAAATCAGTGATATAATTTAAGAGATTGGCAATTACATGGTAAAAATCCTGGATTCGAAAAAACAAATGTTTTGATTAGAACTGGGGTGGATAAAGAGATTTAAGCAAAAAAAAAAATCTATAAATTTGATTTTTTTTTTTACATTTCAAAGCATTTCCCAAAATATGTTTAAAAATAATATTTGTTACCAAAAAATCATTCAATTTGATGAAAAATGTACACTCAAAATCACCCAGGAGTGGCTGAAAATATCACCAGCACAAAACGGTTAAGGAAGTCATGGCAGTGACTATGGCTACACTACAATATGGAGTAAGATGGTTTGTTGTTTTGGTAGTTGTTGTGTTAAGTATATTAATTAGTATCTGTTAATATTTCCCAATACTTAGTGGACTGAGTTCAGTGCGGTGTGTGATACCTTGTGTCGTAATTATTCGAGTTCAGATCAAATTTATAGGAGGGTTGAAAATCAAGAGATCCCTCTTCAAAAGTCTGCAAAACAGCTTCTTTCTTTTTCATCATAGTGAGCTGGTGAGATAAGAAAATTAACAGGTTTAAAACATTTGTACACTTTAAACTCTATTTGATAAAAAAAGTTATTGGTAAAGACCTCAAAATTCATCATCCATATATTTACTAGCAAAATATACAACTTATAAAATTGAACCAATCAGATTCCTAATTCTTCAACACTATAAATTTGGCACCATTACTGGAATAAAAATAATACCCAACCCTAAAAATTATACCAACAAGACCCTAAAGCAAGATCTTAAAAGATGCATGGATATAGACATAAATCCACTATTGTGAATACTTGATGGTTGTTCATTAGATATGACAGTCAAATCTTATTTCCCTTTATCAGCCACTCTGATATTTCGAGTGGTTTGGATTTTTTTTTCTATATAAACTGGTCTTTTGCCTATTGCCAACTATATGGGTGGTCCTAAATGCAAGGGTCCTCAATCCCTGGTACCAAACTGCGCAAGAAATCATTAATTATTTCCGTTTCATTAATTATCTGTGTCTGGACTACCTTTAATGTTGAAAAAAACAGAGTAATCTCTTGGTTATATCTCCAAAATGTACCCCACAAGCTAAAAATGAGTAAGAAACTGATCTTTTGAAAGCTTTAACAAAAAATATCAGGAATCACGCTTGAAATATGCATCACATAAAAGTGAAGTTAGCAACCAAAGTGTTAAAAGCCATTACTTTTCTTAAATTAATAATTTGGTGTAAAAAAAAAAAAGCTTTTATAATGGATAACTGTAAATGAAGGCTTAAAATGCCTTAAATTAGATTGCTATAGAATTCATATTTTTCAATGTATTTGATGTATGCCAACAGAATATCTTAGGGAGTACTTTTCATGGCAGGTCCATGTGATTGCTAAATAGTGCACCTCGCCACAAAATCTCTGTTGTAATCCAGACACAAAACCTTCATATGCCCCATAATTTGGAAAACATCTGTCCAGTAAACCGGTGGTCAAAGCATGCCAGTCGTTTTCATTTACTTTCCTTATAAAAAGCCTTTGGGCGAGGTGCACTATTTGGCAGGTGGACCTGGCATGAAAAAGCACCACAAAGATAATCCTTTGCGCACGTAAAATTAGTTGAAAAATACTTATTCTTAAATAAACATGGAAACCCCACAAACACATACACGCACCAAAATGATCACATTTCAAAGCCTTCATTTACAGCAATACATTTTGTTGTGGCTGTTTTTTTCCTGAACATCAGCGGTTGCTTGCGTTAAATCGGTCTCCATTGTGAAAAAAGTTGGGGAACACTGCTGTAGTTTGCTTTTCAAATTTTGATGCAGCAGATTGTGTATAATTTTTGGTAAACTGCAATAATAGCAATGGCCAGCGATAATAATATATAGATGAACTATAAAAGAAATGTAGCCAGGTTCGGCCCTGTGGTATAATGGATGGTGTGCTGGACATTAATGTGCTCTTGTGCAGGCCGAACCAGGAGCCCATCGTCATTTGACACCCTCCCCCCACCCCCCACTCTACTTGCTTCTCTTCCTGTCCTAATGCGATCCTCTCTGTTTGTAATAAAGCCAACAAAAATTCTTTAAAAAAACAACTTTTGACATTTATATCTTCATCTAGTCATTTCCATCACCAATACAGTCTCAATACCTGATCTTTAGACCAAAGCAAATTGTAACGTTGGCTGGTGATGCAGTTTCTCAAGAAAAGCATGCCATGGTCCTCGATGCGAAAATTCAAATCCCCAAACCAGAGCACCAACCTTCATTAAGAGGTGGAAGAAATCATTATCCAAGAGAAATACAGCTTTATTCGAATAAAAAACGCTCTAGTATTGTAACAAATATCAACACAAACTGACTTGTGGTCCAATATGTTTGGCACATATTGGGCATCAAATGTTTGAGCATCCAGAATGTGCTCAAATTCATCAATCCTCTGAGAGGCGTACTTCATGTGAGCGGTCAGGTGACAGTTGAGGAAGCAGAGCATGTGACCATAAAAGGAGAGGCGGATGGACACACCTCCTTTATTACCCTGTAGTTACAAAAGATAATTTATTAAAGTGTGCGACAAAGTGGTTCTTCAAAATTCCCAATTTCTTACCCAATAGCCAAAAATCCCAGTACGTGTGTAATTGGCTTGAATATCTCGGATGAAAGGGATGTGCTCCAGCTTGGAGAAGAAAAGTAAAAGTAGACCCTGCATCCGTATGGAGGACACCTGAATGGAGCAGGATAAAATCATGAGAACACTAGGCACTACAGGTGGTTTGCCATTCAGACAGTCACCTTTATATATCCCAGTGGACCCAGGGTGTCCATGAAGAGGTGACTCCAGGAGTCCTCAAAGGCTAAATCTGACACAAACTTCAGAGGTGCAGCTCTGACCTCCTGCAGACTGGAGAGGAACAGGGTTATGATTTACGCACCTCATGGTGCAGCTGAGAAACTGAGGGAACTCAAGCTCACCCAATCACATAAAGAGCTGGCTTCTTTGGAGAGCTGAGCTGAAGCAGAGAGTTCACATCTTCTGGAGGCTCTGCTGTACCCACGTTCCACGTGACGACGTGGAGGCTGGGGGCACGAGAAAGAAACTGAAATTAAGCTCTAAAAGACTTGTGTAATTCATGCAGGCAGCACATAACTCCTCAGATTAGCAAAAGCCCTATTTTGTAGTAAGTAATCTGACTAAGATTAACATTTCAGATATTAGTATAGCAAAAAAAAGCACAAAACATCTAATTTCCAGAAGAACTTCGCTATTGTTATTATAAAATCAGAAATCATGGCACTGAGCAGAAGTGAAATATCGAAACCTGAAGCGCTCCTTCTTAGGGCGGCAAACATTCTGTGCGCATGTAAGGTTTGTCCACCTGGGCGTGAAGCTCATTGTTGGGGTTCAGATCTTCCACGCAGGTCATAAGCTGCCTGCTGCTGGTGGACTCTGTGCCTGTGTTGGCCAGACTGTCTGAACGTACTCGTGTTTGCGGCTGACTAAAATAACAAGATATTTCCTCCATGCTTCTTCACAAGCTCCCTTCTTGGACGTCAATGATCTGTCAAATGTATTGTTTATAATCACCAGACAGACAGTCAAGACTCTAGTGTAGTGCAAGGAGTGTAAAGAAACTAGCAGAAAATACCTTGGGAAATTTTCATTTTCTCCAAAATGTTAAAAATGTTGACAATCATATAAATGGAGTAAAACAAACCTTTAGAAGTTCATTAGTGTAAATGTTAGCTATAGTCATCCAACGCAGCCCAGGGTATCTGGTGCAATGACGATCCCACAACAAATCCAGTCACTTTCAAATGAGATTTCATTAGCAAACGGTTCTCACCAAGAGCTTTTTGAATCTTGGTGTAAATGGGACCTGGCATTCTAAAGAACATCTTTGTAAAAACCTTTAATCTCACACTTTGTCTAAAACCAACCAATGCCTAGGCATTCTAGATGATGCAGAAATTGGAAACTTTGCCTGAAATATAAACATGATTTTACATACCTTAAATCGGTTTAGTGATCTGTATAACACAACTTGTATTGATACTAAACAAATGGCCAAAGTGTATATCTTTAAAAGAATGTATTTTCTCATGATCTATTTAAAACCCAACATGAACAGAGGCCTGTTGTCCACAAGTGTTTTGAGAAAGCTAATCCCACCAGGCTTATCCCTGCTTATTCTTTCCCAATTTCTACAAACAAGAAACTGTTCTCCCTTTTGGGAATTCTGAATGTTGAAACAAAAAGCTTGTGAGGTGTCAATGGAAAAACTTGTGACAAAATGACATCAGAGAATGTTTGTGCTAATCAGTGAAAAATATGAGTGAACGCTTCTTTTTTAATATATTTCTCTGACTGCTAGATTTTGGCTAAAATTCTCAAATTATAGATAAATGCCAACTTGGCCCAAAAAGTACAACAATTTAACCAAACACAAAGAAACTTACCCAAATGTGTCCATCTGGTCATCTTTTTTCTCCAAATTGCCAGAGTGAAACGCTTGGGACATTGTTTTCTTTATCCTCTCACCTGTCAATCAGCAACATTGGCACATTATATATATTTAAAAAAAAAAGATAGTGTTGTCGCCACAGATAATTCACTTTCTGTTTCACCCAAACGGTGTAAGAACTGTTGCATGCAAATAGAAGTACACGTTGATACATATTAATTTATGGTATTGATTCCGTTTCTGAATTAGATTTAATAGCAAAATATGATGGATAACAGTTTAAAGTAGTTAACTGCTAGCTTATAACAATATAACTATAGTTACTCAGAAAATGACTTTTATTAAATTTGAGTTAAATATTATACCAACATTTTTTCTGTCAGTGTTCATTCTGATATAAATTTAGAAGTTATTAATCAACGTTCATGACACAATTGAGGAAGAATATGAGTAGTGTTCATAGTACCTGAAAGAAGTTAAACTTTTCTTCCGCACTCCAAGACGGTGGTGTTAAATAATTAGTGGAGACAAAAATACCCTGTAACATCTCGAGCGGTGCACTGTATTTACATGATGATAGAGTGTGTGTGAATCCAGACGCAAATGGAGCTACTATAGCAATGGCTGTGAAAACTTTAAAATAAAAGTCTTAGTGAGAAAATACACTTAAACAACTTAAAAAAAATTCTGTCAAGACAAAGCTCGATCGGCTATGTTTTGTTTTACATCTATCAATAGTTGTACATTTACACTATTTTGTATATGCCGGATTTACATTAAATTAATACCATTATATTTGTTTAAGTCACTTCATTTTTTGCTTTTTAAATATTGTATTATGTGAGATTATTGTTTTCACATTACAGCTACAAAAATTTCGTCCACAAATGGGAATAATAACAATAATGATTAAACATAAAAACAAATGGTAATAATAATTAAACAAATTTTCCTAAAGGTCTATTGGTGGACATATACAGTATGGGGTAATAAAAGGCCACCTTTTTGCTGTGGATGATATTCTCTTAATGTGGAACAAGTTCAAAATAAGTCTGGCCTTATATGGTTTAACCACCTTTCCCCACTATTGCAACAATTGGAACAAAATTGCACATCCTTCAGCAATGTTCTCTTTTGTATATATCTAAATGCATAAGTTCCCCAACATGAATGCTAGTAAGTTTTTGCTGCCAGTGCATTTTTATTTTTTGAGAAAATATTACAACAGTGTCGAAAGTATTGAAGAAATAAGAGTGCATGCATTTAAACTCTGTAAATACAGTATGAGTCACATAAAAACCAGACAATACGGGGAACTTCCCAGGTTTATAATTTGAATCATGTCTCATAACGTATAAGAAAGAGGATGTTCATTCAGCCACAGATGGACATACTGCTATGTGTGAAAAAAATGCCATATAAAAAGAATAATTATTTTGATGATTATCATAATTATTCCCTTGCACAACATCTTTCTGCCAGCAAAGCACTATGGAGTATATACAATAACATCCACATGGATGACATGATGGATGCTGTTCTGCACCAGCGCAGACACCAACATTCAGGCAGAATAAAGGAGACAAAGTGATGTTGGGTCTGAATGATGTAGGATGAAGGCACCGGGTTAGTGGGCAAATTTTGCCAGGATCCTGAAAACGAAATGGTTGGAAAACTGACATAATTTCTCTTTTTAAATGAATTGTTTTTGATGTTTGCATTTTTAGTGTATTCAGTATGAGTAAATTACTTGAGTTCTTAAATATGGTATTTAAATACGTATACTCAAGTCTTTTTGGAATTGGTAACTTAAAAAGGAAGACTTGTAACTTTAAATCAAGTATGGGTTCCAGGTATTCTTTACACCTCCGCACTACAATATTCATGTACTGACTTCGCTACAAGAGCTAGTTCTTGTTCTCTATTTATTTCAATTGCTGCAGAAACAAACAAAAAATCAACACACAAATCAAGAAAATACAGTGAAAACTAATAAGAAAACCTGAAATAAATTAAATGTAGGCTACGCATAATACCTTAGAAAACGAATAGGGTACAAACCGTCTACTGGCAGTATGGGCGTTAGCATTTCTCCCGGTGATTTCCTCTGACTGGTATGAATTATGCTTTTGTATTTAATTAGATATTTTCTTCCCACAGTCTGACAGTGGGAGACTTGCTGAATCTCCTTTTTGAGTCGGTTATGAAGAAATTTAATAGCATTCATGTAAAATTAAAAGTAAAGCAACATTACTTTTTAACTTTTAATAAAAATCTCATCCACATAATATAAAATGTACTGTTCTGTGTTTATCATATTGTTGTGTTTTCCTTCCTTCATGTGCTCCCTTCATAATTTCCTTCAGCTGCTGTGGTTTGATTGGAGATCAGCTGTTGCATGTCTGCGGATTGATCTGTGGATTGGGAAAATGATATTATAATTTGGTGTAATAATGCTTTGACTGAAAATGTCAAATAAAAACATGATACTCACAAAGAAAAGGATTTAAATAATCTATTTTAACCTTTGGTGAAATCTTTGTCAAAGTCCAGAATAAAACACGAATAACAATGCACTTTGCTTAAAGGTTACACTTGTTTGTAACAAGTGCAGTATTTTCTCTGTAATATTACACCTTAAGAGTGCCGAGTACGTTCAAACAATGATTTTATTCACAACATCAGTGTTTCCAGAAAGATAGTCGCTTGTCTGGGCAATAATGACTATTACTTACTAAGGCTTTAAGTGGCAAAGTCACATTTCAAGAATTTGTCTGTTCTTTATGTTGGTGACAGCTGCCATTATGAGGACAAGCACACACTTGTGACCTTGAAATATTTCCCTCTTTTAGGTTTAGTAATTATCAGAAAATATAGGTTTGTAATACAGTTTAAAATCCAAAACACAGCTTATCCCAAACACTGTTTTTCCCATGAAATTGACTGTTTTTCATCTGATGACGCTGCAAACTCCAGAAAAATCCCCTAACAGCTGTGCAATGCGCCCCGGGCATTTTCTGTCGAATCATGAATTACTTGAGCAAACATCTAGGCCCATTTGGTAAGTTCTTACACATATTAAGTTCTTCGGGGTCAAGAATTGAGGGTTTGCAAATGTTTATTGTATATTCTTCTTCCATCACTTAAATTACAGACGTGTACTTTAAGACAGACAAAGTTATCAAACTTGGTGCACTACTAGACAAGAATCTAACACCGGGACATCTAGTGGCCTCTAACTCAAACACTCCAGTGCCACCACTTGCCGAAACTTGACCTTTATACCAATAACTTATAAGTTTATAGTGGAAGACCATCATTACCAGCTCAAATTGTCTGATCCAATTATTTATTAGTCAAAATGTGCTTGTTTTTGTGGGTTCATCTATCACCTTGATCGACTATACTCACTCTTAAACTTCATTTGAATTTTCTATTTGGTGTCTGCTCAGGTTTTAAGTTATACGCCTGCTAGGTCTTACTAAGAAACTGAATGGGCATGATTCATAACCATCTCCATGGAACTGAAAAAAAAAAACAATCTGAGCTTATGAAATTAAGTGATCTATAAAAATAGGTTTATTGTGTATTTTACTCAAAATAAATAAACTACAAATAAGCATGAGATCCTAACATGACCCTAAATATAACCTTTCATTACTGGAGCTGGCAGTGCCCCAGCAGTGATATCATTACCCACTCAGGTGTCTTAAAAGCAGTTTTTAACCACATTCTGCTGCCTAAGCATTTAGAGGAAGTGTAGGACATGCCAAGGTACTTTTTACAGGAATCAAAGTTTCCGGCTCAACTGAAGACTATAAAGAGCCCACTCCAAGGAAGAACAGAACATAATCTGCCCAACATGGATCTCACAGTGGTGATGCTGTTGCTGATCTCTGCACAAGCTTTGGGAAAACCTCTCTCAACAGAGGAGACCAATAAGGTTTTATTAGCAGAGGTAGGAAGAGATATTGTAATTAGTTTTATTATTCTACCTTCTTTTTAATTACTGAGAATTTTCACCCCTCTTTAGAAATATCTTCGAAGGTTTTATAGGATGCCAGTTGGTCTTCAAGGAGAAGGAAAGGCATCTGATCTCATGCATCAGAAGATCCGGGAGATGCAAGAGTTTTTTAGGTTGGAAGTGACGGGAAACCTCGATGACAATACAGTAAAGGTGATGGAGATGGCTCGCTGTGGGGTTCCGGATGTGGCTGAGTATAATCACTTCCCTCGAGATCTGAAGTGGGAGTCTACAAATGTGACCTTCAGGTTTGTGTTTCATATTAATTAATTGAGAATTTGAAAATGCTTTGGATGTGCTAATGAGGAAAATTGAGCACCAAAACAGCTTTTCAAATATCCTTTTTTATTTGTTTCAAAACAGATTCCAATAGCATACATACTTAAGTATAACAAATGGGTATTGGTCCGTCTTAAGTAACTTATTTAAATGTTTTTTTACATTTATAATCAAAAGATGGGAGCGTTTTTTTTTCTTGTAACTAAACCTTTTATTATTTTATATTTAAGTAACTGAACTCAAAGTAACTAGATTGAGTTTTTAACAAGGAATTAGTAAATGTATGCTAAATAGACAGATGGTGCACATGACTAAAGAACTTGAAAATTCTGCAAATTAAATTACTTACCAAATATGGGAATTTTTAGGAACTACACTAAACTAATTACTAAACTGACTCATGGATATTTCCACTGTTGTTTTAGGAGGGGGATGGGTTAGGGTAACAGGAAAGAGTTTTTTGACAAACTTCGAGATTTTAGCGTAGACAAATGTATTTAAAACAAACATTATATATGGACTTGCAAATCAATGCAACAGAAAGGTTCTTTTTAAAAGATCTTAATCATTATTTTTATGATGAAGTATAGCATTGGAGACTAGGGACAAGCAATAAGTGCTATTTTTCAGTGTTTTATGTGGATTTTATCAATATTTTAATTAGGAATAGTATATAGTACACTTTGCTTAGTAATAAATTGTATTTATGAATAATTTAATGCTTATTTATACATATAAAGTCCCAGGGACAGAAATCACAACCATTCTGTGATATGGCTTGTATATGTTTGGCCAATAATTATGTATCCTAAACAGATTAAAACTACAGAAAAATGTGTTAGCTACATGTATTGATACTAGTTAATAGGTATTAGCCAAAATTGTTATGTCATTAGTTATTAACATGCTTGAATACTTGATATGGTTTTTTTTTTTATTAATATTTGAAGTAACACCTACACAGGATTTTGAACTACACCGCTGACTTGAATCCTAAGGATGTGGACAGAGCTTTAAGAAATGCTCTGAGTGTTTGGAGCAAAGTGACCCCGCTTAAGTTTCAGAGACTGTACACAGGAAATGCTGACATCATGATCAGCTTTGGATCAAAAGGTATTTATTCTTGCTGTGTGGAAAAATCACAGGATGTTTATTCTCTTTCTAAATCCCAATCATTATTTTCATATGCAAATGACAGAACATGGAGACCATAATCCTTTTGATGGGCCAGGTGGGCTTCTGGCTCATGCCTACCCCCCTGGAAAAGGTCTTGGTGGAGATACACACTTTGACGAGGATGAAAACTGGACTAAAGATTCTCATGGTAACAAAAGTTAGTGTATTTGTGTAACTTTGTCATGTTTTTACGGTCAGTTTGATCCATTAGTATATACCTAGTTCACTGTCTAAGGATACTTTTACCATGTTACATAGAACACACTGCTGTTTATCAATTTTTCATGTGTGAATTTGAACGTGTTCTGAGATCAGATCCAACTTCACACAATGAGAAAGACTAGATTGAAGTAGCTGTTTGGTAATGGTTGGGTTCACATTGTCCTGAATTGCAATGTTCTAATTCTAGTACTGCTATAATAATAAAGCAGTTTATTTGTTGTGCCTTACTGGGAACCACCGCCGTAGATTTTTAATTTCCACAAATATCTTCCTGTCATTGATTACTGGCATGCACACTTTATAGAGTATATGGACTTCACCAACTTTTGCTAAAAATGTAAATAAGCAATGGGAACTTTCTTAAAATATATCACAGAAAATGTTTCAGCTGCAGGCTCAGATGGGTTTGTGCGAACACTGATGGTAAAATTACCACAGTAAATAGCCACTGTTCCAACTCTGTCAATGTTTACTCATACTGGTATGAAGGATACAGAAATAGAGCCTTTCGGTTTTCTTGGTAAACATGAAAAAGAGAATAAAAAACTTAAATGCTGAAGTGAAGACAGGAGCAACTTCTAGCTCTCATTCAAAATTAGCATTTAGCAAAGCTATCAGTGTTTGGACCATTTTTCTTCTGTTGACGAAAATGTTGTTTGATTTGCAAGTTTACAAGCCTTATTTGATCCATTATGTGCATATTTTTTTAAATTAGTGTGAGCTTGGAGACAATAGTAGATGTCTGGGAAATGTCAAGTTGTTATAAAATTCTGGGGAACAGAATATCAAGTCGCCCAAAGCCCAAATTTGGCAGAAGAGTGTCAAATCATATTAGGAATCTGTCAGTGTTGCCATGAACCGATAAGCCAATGACCAATCTTTCCTTGATTTTACATTTACACATCACCAATGTTAAATTAACACAGTGAGAGTTCACATTAACACTAGACAAGAAAAAAGTGTTATTTTCACACTTATGGTACCTGTGGCCAAGTGATATTTTAACCTTGTACATATTTACTAGTTTCCTATAAACACTTTCATCTTCAGTCAAGTTTATCAGCCATTTAAACATTAAACATTTACATCTTTAATGTGGGAATCTAAAGTACTACATTGTCATACATATAGGTACTTTATATGCACTATTATTCATACAAGTATATTTTGATCGACAAAACTTACCTCAACCACTCAAAAAAGAAGGTGTTTATTTCATCGTTTATTTCTGATTGTTGTCACTTCACGAAATCACTTGCCAACGGGCTGATTATGGTCAGGTTTTACTATTAGCCTAGTGTACTTATCAAAGGTACATTTTTGAAACCTTTCTAAGCTTTATTGTAGTTTTAACCATGCCCATAACCAGCCACCTCGCTCTATCTCTTGCAGAGTTCAATCTCTTCTTTGTTGCAGCCCATGAGTTTGGCCATGCTCTTGGTATGGCCCATTCCTCTGACCCCGGCTCCCTCATGTATCCAGTTTACTCCTATGCTCAGGGTTTCCCACTGTCTGTAGATGACATTGAGGGGATTCAATCTCTATATGGTCAGTAATATGGTAATGGTATATTTTTACTTCTACATATTTCCAAAAGACTTTAGATTTAAACTTTGTTCACAGGCAAAAACCCAGACCATGAAAAGTTCAAGCCCAAACCTGTTGCTCCAGACAAGTGTGACCCTGAGCTGAGTTTTGATGCCATTACTGAGCTGCGTGGAGAGACCATCATTTTCAAAGACCGGTGTGAATACACTTAATAGCGGTGATTAAACTATTATTACATCTAAACATGTTTGTTTGTCATGTCTTTTCTACTGTTGGTAGGTTCTACTGGCGGATTCATCCAAATATGATTGAGATTGAACAGACGCTGATCAAAAGTACTTGGCCTGACATACCAAACAAAGTAGATGCAGCCTACGAAAATCCAGAGAAAGATATCGTCATCATATTCAGTGGTAAACAAACAATATCTTCATTGTTTTGTTACTGCATTAAATTTAGAAACCATTTTTAATATTTAATTATTGTTTTTTTTTACCTATAACTATATATTAACATTTACATTTATGCATTTGGCAGACACTTTTATCCAAAGTGACTTACATTTGATTGAATGAACACATTTTTTGTAATTTCTTGCTTTCCCTGGGATTTGAACCCACAACCTTTGCGTAATTAGTGCATTGCTCTACCAACTGAGCCATGTATATGTATTTAATCTGTTATTTTTTTTCTTAATTTGGATTAATACAGGACTTTTTCGTGAGCAGAAACACCACAACTAAACACTTATAATCTTGACGATTGCAGGTATCAGAATGTGGGCTCTAAACGGCTACAATATTGTTGATGGCTTTCCAAAATATATTCACAAACTGGGTCTTCCAAAGAGGGTTCGTAAAATTGATGCAGCTGTCAACATCCGAGATACTGGCAAGACTCTATTATTTGTAGATGAAGAGTACTGGAGGTATCCTAGAGATATTTTTTTTTTTAAATTCATGCATAGTTTGGATAATGTGAACACATTGGTTTAATAAGCTGCATCTTATTTCCAGTTATGATGAGCAGATGGCTACTATGGACAGTGGGTACCCACGATCAATCGAGGAAGATTTTCCTGGGATTGGAGATGAAGTGGATGCTGCTGCTTATCATTATGGTATGTGGAAAATAATTTACAATTGCATAATTGTCCAATTTGTGAATTTATGAACCATTTGAAGCTGATTGTGTGTTGCTGTTTTTTTGACAGGATATCTGTCCTTGTATCATAAGCACACTCAGTTTGAGTACAATTACGACGCACGGAAAGTCATCAGCATTTTGAGAGCCAACTCCATACTCAACTGTTGAGTTAAACTGATCATATTCATCAATTGTTGTTCACTGCTTTGACTTGTATTTGAATGTGTTTTCAAATACTAAGCAAGACAAACACTAAAAAAAGGTTTCCATAATTAAACTATTTTATTTAAAGACAACAGGTCAGAATAGTAATGTTTAGTAATATTTAACAAACTGAAAGAAGGAAGCAAAGAAATCAACTTTAATTCAAACTGTACGACTCTCCTGTTAATAAAATGTTTTACTATGGAATTTTGTGATGGTGTGTATTCATGTTTAATGGACATATATTTAAGCCACTTCAGGAAATGCAAAAATAAATTAATAACCTGTATGTTCACAAACAATACATGAAAATAACATAAGTACATATGTTTTTTTAATGCAATTAAAGTGATATTAATATTACAAATTACATAATTATAGCAGGATAATATTCTCCAGCTTTGAAAGAAAGCTTCACAATGAAAATATGATATGCGTATAGCAGAAATATGCACATTGCAGAAATCACACTATGCTATTAAGATCTATTTGCAGTTGTACTGACCCAACTTCCCACCTCCTCCACACAAAGGGTGTAGTTAAATCTTTAAGCACACTGACCTTTTGGAGTGTTAAATATTTATTGGCCGTATAATACCCTGTAAGGATCATTTTAAATCTTTTCTGTATGTTGGTAATATACACATTGAACATGAAATGTATTTATTATTATTTATTTATCTTTTAATGTTATGATTTTAGCTTAAACATAATGAAAATAAAGAGGTCTGACTCATTTTTCATGAAATGTGGAAAGATGTAGATGAAATTTGCCTGTGGCACTGTCCAGGGTTTTTTGGATAATGGTATGAGGTCTGGACTGGTGTCTCTCATCTTCAAAATCATCACTCTGAACTTCAAGCAACATTGATTGTCTCCACTCTTCTCAAGACGTTGTTACATTGAATTCCAAACGTATTCCAAGCATACATTTGAATAGGATTTGTACATGTTTTATATGATAACATCAGCCTCGGTTCACTCCCAGTGAATTCATGAGGGGGTTTTCCTGACAATTCTTTCCAGAATGTGGTCATTTTTGCTGGTGCATCATTTCCTACCCCATATTTTCCTAATCTTTGATTGACATTCAGCTGTCGAGATGAAAACCCAACTATAAATGGAAATTATTAAAATATTCAGTGATCATTCAGCAATGACCTTTGAGACTTCTTGTGCAGGTCATTAATGACTGTCATGGGTCTGCAATTTATACAGGGGTTTCTGTGGTCTTTTAGTGTCATATTAGATCGTACTACTCTTCACAGTTTAGAATTATTTAAAAAAATTTTTTATAATTTAACCTATTATTGAGTATTTGAGGTACATGAGGTGTTTATTTATTTATTTATTTATTTATTTATTTATTTATTTATTTATTTATTTATTTATTTATTTCATTTGTATTCAAGACTTTTGTTTTGAAATACGCTTCTCGCTTTTCTGTCTGCGTCGTTTAATGCAGCTGGCTTCTTGCTACACTACTCGTGTAAATGGCGGTCATCAAAACAATCAAATAACCAGAATATTTTCCTGTTAAGCATTCCACACGTCAGGTAAAGCTTTAAGATTGATTTTGATCGTTGTGAGCAAAGGCTATCAGTCCAACTCATAAGTACCAGAACTTTTGTTTCCCCCAACTTCTCTTGTGTCATTTGAAATTGTATTTTATTTAACAAATGTAGATTGGCGGTAACATCTTTGCAGTGGAGTGACTAAACATTAGTGTCACGTTAGTGCTTCTTATTGTTATAATACATATTGAAATATATATATTTTTTAAATGCTTTAAAAAAATATCCAATACAACAGTCAAATCAGTAAAGTTAAACCAAAGTCCACAGCAGACTCAAGCCAGTCTAATAAAGAACTGGTTATTCGAGAGCTGAGTGTCACAAGCTCTGTTTTTATCGGTCCATTGAAAAGGAGCTCTGTGATTTTTACAAAGAGCTTGAGGAAGCAGAGGAAGTCAGTCTTGATGCTGAAACCAATTCAGCTTGAGGAGCTTGAACAACATTTCACAAACAAATATCTTCTAAATAAATAGTCAGTCTAATGCAAATAAAATAGAAACATCTAAAGCTTTTTATTTTATATCAACGATTTTTTACTTTGTTTTATCCTTGTTTTTACGTTAAGATTAATTATTCTAATGAATACACAAATAAAATATAAACATTTAAAGTTTGTATAATGCTGTACATTCATAAATTATTACAATATTCACTGCTGTAAGCAACTTGCTTTAGGCGATTGCATTCTTTTAAAATTATATTTATAGTTAAACAATGTGTTACAAGTAAATTTGACATCTACGCAGCATATAAGCAAAATAAAAATGAAAACGTCTTCACCAGTAAACATTTTATTTGAACTCTTATCGGCTTAGTCTGTGTAATCACGTGATTGAATGCACGTTCACGCAGAGGGGAGTCGGAATATGCCGGGGAGACGAAATATAACACAACACCGGCCAAGCCAAGCAAACATTCCTGTTGTGACTGATCGTGGCAGAGGGTACAGACCTTACCCCAATCCTCATGACTGCAGTCAATGGAATCTCCAAAAAAGGAGACCTCACTTTCATGCTAATGTAGATAGAGTACGGTATCACGATCCTTTGTTTCCTCCTTATACTCCTCCATCGTGGGCTGTCCCAGACTTAATGGTAAACTATCCTCCTCCAATTTTTGGAGATCCGTTTATATTTTTACCCAACACACCAGCACAAGAGAATTTCTACAGTGCTCAAAAGAATGGTAACAGCCACTGGGGCCCATGGCAAGGGCCTCCTCTATACTCAGGCAGATGCTATGAAACAAAAGGTCTCCAGGCACAGGAGCATCCAAGGTCCATTGAGCAACACGAAAGACCTTTATCACACTGGGAGCAGCAAGATCATTTCAATCAGTTTACTAATAGCCCTCTAGTGCTAATACTGTTGAGGGGAGTTCCTGGATCTGGAAAATCTACTTTAGGAAGGTGGGTAGAGTTTCAAGAATGACTGATTTACCTGGATTTTCAAGGTTTGTTGGAGATCTACATGCTTTGCCTCTATGTCTTCCAGAGAGCTCCTGTCCACTGGTTCCAATGGGGTTATACTGAGCACAGATGACTACTTTGTTGAAAAAAATGGATATCGTTTTGATTTTGCACTTCTAGAGGAGGCGCATGACTGGAACCAGAAGAGAGGTAAGTGTGAGTATTCATGGGTCTACAGTATTTATTAGGGGTGTAACGATATGCCCAGGTCAAGATACGATACACATCACAATACTGTGTTCTCGATACAATATGTATCACAATATTTTAAGCAATTGAAACAAAAATCTGAAAAACTGATTTATTTCAAAAACATTAGCAAATTTTATTAGCTTTCTTTGTTGTACACACAAGATCACATTTTAAGGTTTAATAAAAACCTTCTGTATTCAAATAAACAACTAAACATGTCTGTCTTTCTTGAGCTTTTGCACTCGACTGAGACCATGTTGCTGCAAAACTGCGTTGTATTGACGTTTGACCTTCTTTTACTCTTTTTGCTGCGGGGGTTTGCAAAAGTTTGTTGTTGTGATGCCATTTTAAATGGAACATCATATTCGAAGTGTTTGATGCTGTGTATGGCAGCTTTGTATTACAATGTTTACAAACCGTTTGTGTTTTATCTGTAAACTTTTTACAGTCATTCTGTTGCGCAACAGGAAAGCCAAAACGCTGCCAGACAGATTTAAATGAAGACGGTGCATCTTCAATTTGTATTCTATCCAAACTCATGCTGCCTACTTGCCTTTAGTTCAAGCGATTTCTGCAACTGTGGCCGCGCACGTTACGTTGCTGCAGTGTGGGTCACGTCGGCTTCTGAATCAATAGGATCAGACTGGCGTCATTTTGTAAACGTTTCGCCACCACTCTACAATACATTTCGTAACATTTTTGTATCGCGAAATTTCGTTCTGCGATATTTCGTTACACCCCTAGTATTTATCGAATGGACGGGCATGTTTCTCCCTTAAGTAGAAAAAAATCTAAATAAAATTGGTTGTATAACCCAGTGGGCTTGCAGTTGTCAGCTCTGTCAAGACCTAATCCCAGACTGAATCTTAGAACCACTTTTTTTATATTTTCCATAACCATAATAGTGCAGGGGTATACCTCACTTTCCTAAGAAAAGCAAGATGACTACACTGATGCTAAAACATATAATATATTAGTCTATTGAACTCCATTCATTTACATTCATAGCCTTTTGTTTTGTGTAGGATAGCACATTAATGTTTAGGAGAGTTTTAAAATGAAATTCTGTCTCTGTCCACATGTTAGCTGAGCAAGCGATGCTGGATGGCTGCTCTCCAGTCATTATCGACAACACTAACGTGAAAGCCTGGGAAATGAAGCCTTATGTTCAAATGGTGAGGCTGTGTTTGGTGTTATTAAAACATCTCAGGAAATCGGAATGCCATTTCATTATTTTGTCTCTTTTCAGAAACGATGTATTGCATAGATCAATAACACAGAATTAATTATTTAATGCTTTTTTGTTTTTTACGATGTGTGTTTAATTTAAAGCCAATGAAAACTAAAATTCAATATTTTAGCATTGTCACTAGTCAACAGAATCATGAGGAAAGCTACTGACTTGATATCTGGAAGACATTTATTGACACCTTCCAAAAGGAGGGTTAACCATGAAGGTCTTTGCAAAATACTCTATACAATCATTCAGAGAAAGTGAAGTGGAAGGCACCGACTGGTTGGCAGATGAGGAGATGTGTGAAACCCACCAGGATCTTATTCTCAAAAAGGAACTTATTTTATAAAAGTGCAAATAAGTCACTGAGCAAAACACTCAGCTTAACTAGGCACTAAAATGTGTTATTTTTAGTCAAAACACATTTTATATGGCAGGAGTCTGAATCACTGACAGGTCCAGATATTTAGCATGGAAAATATCCCACGACCAGTTGCTGACTCTTTCAGATCATGTCTTTGGTAGTTCACACTGTGAAATTTAATCCATAATTCATCTTTGATTTCTCACAACCAGTTGCTGACCTAAAATTGGGGCATTCTAATCATGTGTGTATGTGTGTTAAATGTGTTTGAAACTTAGATGGGTGAAATGCAGATCTTAAATCCACCACATACATAAATAATAAGTAAATAGAAGGCCTGAGTAGGTGAGATTGTCAAGACTATGAAGAGGGAAGGTAGAAACGGAGCAGCCTGTGCTGTGGTTACACATGGAATGGCCACATGAGGGTCGCTTCTATGCCAAGCTGCATTGTTACTTATCATAAACCTGACATTTCTGTATGTAATTTACAGTGGTACCACAAGATACGAAATTTATGTGTTCCAGAGTGCCGTTTGTATGTCGTACAATTTACATTAAAAAAGCCTAATCCGTGCAACGGCTCCCAGAAACAACAGTAGAAGTAGATGAAAAAAATGGAAAACCAGAGAAAAATTAAGTAACGTTTCTTAGCTAATGCGGTTTCAAGCACAGACAGATGGAGAGATGCTTCTTAGAACGTGTCACAGGGGTTTCTCTAGCTTTCGCTACAGAACACCACTTTCCACGTTATAAACGTTATTATTACAACACCTTGACTCTAACATTTGTTATAGCTCATTATTAGTAACCTATACATAATGTTTCACTGTGTTGTTGAACCTTTTTGCACTGGGAGATATGAGCACAAGAACCCGGAAGCGCTACACGACGTCATACTTTTTCGTATCGTTCGAATTGCTCGCATCTCGAATTTTTCTTCGCATCTCGCAGCAAAAAAATTCCTGCGAGACCTTTCGTATCTCCAGCATTTCGTACCTCGAACATTCCGTATCTCGGGGTACCACTGTATTTTTAAGCTCTTACATAATTTTCTTGTTTTCTTAGATTTAAATTTCACAAAGAACAGACATAAATGTTTCACTGTGTAATGAAGCTAAATAAAGTGGGGGTTTCACTGTTGTAATTTTTATAGAACTCAGATTTTTACAATATTCCTGTTTTGAGTGGATTAAAAAGGACACAGGCTTTTAAATGACACTGGTTGAAGCATCACGATTTACTTTGATCTGAAATTATTAGGTTAGTTTATTACTTCTAACTTACTACTAATGACTTACTTTTTTTCCTTCATTTTATACGCCACAGGCTTTAGAGAACAGATACAGAGTGGATTTTCTTGAGCCAGAAACGCAGTGGAAGTATGATCCCATCCAGCTGGAAAGGTTAGATTGTGGTTTTCGGTCTAAAAGCTTAACTTTTTAGTACAACACGATAAAGTAAACAATGGCTTTTCCTAAACGCTGAATAATTCCATATCAGATTTTGGCTTATATTACACATGTTTTTTTTTTTTTTTTATTCTTGAGTCAGAAAGTACCTTTGATTTCTTTCTGAATACGATCAGATTCCTTGTTTTGTTTTCAAATGGATTTGTGTTGCAGTTTTGATATTGAATATCCTGGTAATTTCCTGTCTGTTCATTTAATCAACAGGAGGACCAAGCACAGGGTCCATCGGAAGACCATAGCAAAGATGCTGGATGGCTTTGAGAGGCCCATGAATGTGGAGGTTGTGATGAATTCCACCACGCCTCCCCATAAAAACAAAGCCAATCAACAGTGAAAGGAGAACTTTAAAAATGTTATGTAATGGTCACATAATTTCATTGTCACAAAAGTTGTTTTAATGACTTGGTGATTTAACTTATTTGAAATGCTAAAAAAGTTATCTTATCCGGAATAATAACAATAATAGGATAAAAAAATTAATTAACATAGCTTTTTAATATGATTTTTTTTTGTATTGTTTTCTTTCCTTTTTGGAGAATGGGCAGCAATAGGTAAAGATGGGTTGAATCTCAGGTTTTCATTTTTATATTTTGATACTTTGAGAACCTTTTTAAATAAAAGCTATTTGTATAAATAAGTTTTTTGTTGTGTAAATAAATTATTGGTGTATATTACTATTTTGCCATTTAACCTAGTTTTATAGAATGGCACCTGAACATCTTTATCCTTAATAATTGTTCCTGTTTTTTATGATTTTTATGTTTTTGTGTTAACTTAATTGTTATTCATGTCATACATAAGTTTCTGTTGTCAAGCACAAAATGAAAGGGTAGTAAGATATAAACAGTACACAAATATTTACTAAACCCAATAAGTTTCCTGTGACATGCTTTCAATTCAATTAATTTGTTTTATTTCACTGACCGTAAAAGTCAGGGACAACTTCAGATTTAGCAGCATGAACTACCGTACATTGGTAACTACAAGAAGCGTCTGACCTCTGTGATTGTATGAGTTTTACCACTAAGAACTAAATCATGTTTTGTGAAGGGTTCAACTATTCCACTCCTATAAGAGTAAAGTGTGATCAAATTAAAATTATTTTTTTCCTACATTGTATCTTTAAACAAAATAGTTTCCAATCAACAGTGGAGTAACTGGAAAACTGGTCTAAGCTCTTTATCAGCAAAACTTTTTTTTGAGTACATATAAATTAATTGAATGGTAAAAAAAAAAACGTTTCCCCCTCAGAATTAAAGAAACGTCTTCCTCCATAGAGGAAAACTTCCTCTATTTTTTCGGGTAATCTACAATCTTTTTTTTTTTTTTTTTTTTTTTTTTTTTTTTTTTTTTTTTTTTTTTTTTTTTTTTTTTTTTTTTTTTTTTTTTTTTTTTTTTTTTTTTTTTTTTACAATGCAGGTGTTTTAACACAAAACATAAACAAGACTCGCATCATCACATTTTGCCAGGGAAGTACAGATTTACAAAAAGATATCAAAGTGTTTACAAATAGTCACAGTTTTTGTTGCCTTTTGATTAAAGGAATGCTTAATCGAATTGACATATTGCTTGACCTCATTGTTAAAAGCAATAAAAGATGTTTTGGAATGTGCAAATTTACATTATGAATGTAATATTTTGCTAAAAGAATAATGAGATTAATAATGAAAGTTTCATTAGATATAATCTTAGATCTGTTGAGGCCAAAAAGAACGTCCTTCCAAAATAAGTTGAAACCACTCTCAATTTTTTCTGCAGTAAAATTACAAATGTCAGACCAGAAACTATTGACAAAGGGACAGTGCCAGAACAGATGGGTAACTGTTTCAATATTCACAGAACAAAAAGTGCACCTTACATCAATATCCTTTTTAAATTTTTTTACAATATGATCATTTGACGGGTAAAACTTATGAATTATCTTAAATGATATTTCTTTAATTTTGTTGGTCAGCAAGTATCGGTTGGGTAAGAGCCAGACCATCTTCCAGTCAATGTTTTGCACAAATTTATTCCAGTATGGAACCACAAATGGGGCTGTGATAATATTTACTTTAAACAGAGATCTAATTAGTTTATTGCTCGGGTAATCTACAATCTATTGAACGTTTGTCATTTTAACACGTTCATGAAACCCCTCACCCATTGGATAGTTTTCATGCATATTAACATGGTCATAAACTTTATCGCTGCCCCCTAGAGGCTTGATAATATTATACTCTTATACGTACCAAACTAGAATTTGGTCGTAAAACATATTTTTATTTACAACGACGGCTTAAATGTTGATTTCGTTTCATTAAAATGTTTTAAAAGTTTTTATTTTCATTTTAATATTAAGATGCATTTTTTTAATAGATACAATATTCGGACTTTATCGCATCAAAAGCTAACTACTCCATAGAAACAGTCGACATGAGCAAGACCGACATGAAAATGTATAAAAGAAACATCGAATCAATCAAATAAATGTTTTGACATTTGTGGAGCTGTTTATTCACCACCTGTCATATTGTTGGAGACCGCAAGGTGTCACTGTAACACAAAAAATTCAACCGACTGCCGACAGCATAAACATTCGTTTTTTTCCATGAGACCTTTCCTTTACTATTGGTACTGTTTATTTATTTTCCACCCAAAAACTCAAAATATTGCCTGCAAAACACAGCCATGTTTTATAGTAATAAATATGAGGAGATAAAAAAGGCGACGGACCTCGCCTCACAGACTAGTGCAGATAGGGACAAATTGGCGCCATTTTGAAGCCGACAGGAGGATCACATCGGTGGGAGAAGAGAGTGGAGCGCGCACTTTTACCAATAAGGTACATATTTATTTAAAATAAGATCTTTTAGATATAGAATCAACGCTCCGTGACCGGAGTTCCTGTATGTGAACTGGTATCTGTTGGGTGCCTCTCTGGCTTTTCTATATTTGGGTTTTCGGTAGTTGGTTGTCTATTCTTCTGGTAACACATGCGAGGGACTCTCACTCTCGCCGTCTTTCCCACCCAAAATCTGTTCATCCTTTGCTCAAAACCTAAATTGCAATGACAGTTGCAGATGGTTTTGGTGTAACGTATGATACAGCGGTGGGTTTCATTGCAAATTATTTTTCTAAGACCTCGTGTAACGTTATATGTCGATATGCGTGTGTTTGTGTTTAGCTATGTTAGCTTAGCATAGACTCTCGTAAAGCAATTCAACCTATTTTTTTTATCTGAATCATACCGCATTTCAGTTTTGTGCTTCCACGCTTAGCTTTCATTTCGCAAAATTAAACAATTCACTGCGAACAAATCTCAGGTCTGTTATGTTCGTGGTTCAGCTGTAATGTTTAAAAATGTTTACGCATTTTAGGACGTAATCGCGTCCATAAGGGTATACGTTAATGTGCTATTTATTGGAACTGATCATCAGAAGAATAAAATGACCTCAATTTCGTGAGTGAACCTTTTTGTGTCTTCATAAAGCACAAAGGCATCAGTAGAGAAAGTCAGGCTGCTGTCAGTCAAGATCTGAGCCTCTCTTGCTAAATCATTGAAGGACTGTGAGGGTGTTGCATTGTTTACTTATTGCATGCTCAGAGGCGTTATGAAATTGGTTTGCAGAAAGCGAGAAACATTGCTGGGGTATTCGTGGAAACTAGCTATTTTCACTTTAGCTTGCAATTTTTCTCTTGATGCACAAGTGTGTTTGTGCATCTGTATCATCATGGAGGGAAGGGGTTTCAAGATTGAAATGGTGTAATGTTGCTTATAAGTTGCATTCTTAAAATGCTTTGTTGCAAAACTAAAACATTGCTGTCATTTATGTGAAGGTTTCTGGTAAGGCTAACAAGCACTTTTATACATTACATTTTTGGGGGGGAGTATTTTCAAGACCTTTTGTAAACCAATGTGCAAAAGTTGTGGACGTGTGACTAATTTTGCAAATGAAGAATGCTTTCAGAAATATAAATAGTGTTTATGTTTGATGTACCAAAAGCAATGTGAGTGAACAAAAGAAAAGTAAAAAACAAATCAAGACTTTTTGTCTTCAACCCACCATCAGTTCTTATATGTACTAGGATGGCAACGGTAAACAAAGCCAATGGTTCGGTACGTACCTCTGTTTTTCATCAGTTTTCGGTTTGGTTCTGATGGCTTAGCAAAAAAGGAATTTCCTTAGCCATCGTTTGTATAGATAGAATTTCATTAGAATCTATTCTGTTTTGCTACATCAATACATGCATTCAAGAATGGATGCTTTATATAAACAATATGTTTTATTTGTGTCTCACTAAATGAGTTTGGTTTGGTGGTTTGAATGATTCAGAGTTTCTCGCGCTTATGTGTCATGTGTTGCCTTTTGCATAGTTACATCTGATAAAACATTGCTTGCACGTGACGACATGTTTGTTTACCAGTCTTCTCTCATCTTTGTCATATTTGAAATATCTTTAGGTTTAAAAGTCTCCTCACAAAGTGACGCAGGTTCAAAGATTGTACTGAAGGTCTGTGCTGGGTATTAACTACTTGATTTGGATCGGGTTCAGACTAGATGTACCAGGGCTCTAGACTAACTTTTTGCACTGGTTGCACTGGTGCGCCTAAATTTTTTTCTTAGGTGCACCAGCACAAAAGTTAGGTGCACCCAAATTTTCAACCGCATCACATTTAACACCTCATTTTCACAAGTTCACTTTTTTTTAGTTATCTATTTTTTTTTTTAATCACTGTCCATATAGACAATATTGACTTGTAAATGATTAACTAACAACCTGGTCAATATAAAGTTCTTTATTTGAAGCACAATTCCACAAGAAATGTAACTAAAACTTACTGAAATGGTGTTTAAAGTGCTTTACTGAGCTGAAATTTAAACTTTAAACTGATTTTGGTCCCCAAGAGCAGCAAATACAAATAAAAACGATAATACCATTTACTACCCAGATCAAGAGTTTATAATGCAGCCTATTTGTTTATTTTTTCATTTTTAAGAATCACAATATTATGGTTAATGCAGTAACGAGACGGTAGGCATATTATTGACATAGGCTCCATGACATGACATGGCTTACCTTGGGCATGAGCATGCTCGACCTCAATGTGTTCAATAATATATTGATCGGTCTTCCTTTCCGCAAGATACTACTGTACACAATGATGCATTCCTTTGTGGCGATATATGTGTCTCCGTCGATCAGGAATTCCATGTACGCACTGTTCGCAATTTGCACAGACGTCTTTTGTTTTCAATGTATCTGCGATGACTTGTATAAATTGGGTGCGCACTCTAGAGCCCTGTGTACATAGTTGTGTGGGTTGGGTTAAAAAAATAGACAGTAAGGAACGTTTTCTACAGCTCTAATCAGGCGTATACTAAATTTAAACAGGTGCTAATCATCACATGATAACATCTGCGTAGGAGACTTTAAACAACCAAATTCTGCTACCAAAGTGAGGCAGGGAAGACATTTTCTTCTCATGCCAACGTTGTGCACATCATCAAGGCACATGATTGGTAAACTGCATCAAGAAGTTCATTTCCAGAACAAGATTTCAAAGCAGACCGGTGTATCAAGGTGTGCTGTTAAAACTCTTGAAGAAGCACAAACAAATGGGCAACTTGTTGATTTTAGATGCAGTGCTTGACCAAGAAAACTTGCACTGCAGATACTAATTAAACTATGGTGCAGAAAATGGCAGCAGGTTCTCTAGAATGAGTTTCAATTTGGAACATTTGACTGTAGCAAAAAGCAGTTGTTTGTAGGGCTGAAACGATTAGTTGACATTGTCGACAATAAAAAAATTACCAGATGAGTAAATCGTTTGATGTCATGTGACCTAATGTAAGGGTCACGTGTCGTGATTTAAGCACTATGGCGCAGTAGCGCTAGAGTCTGATGCAGCCCTCACGAATTTTACTGTAGTAGAAGAAAACTCAGCGCGAATTATGATGGAGTGCAAATGAATCTGAACGAGTAAGGTTTGGGAAAGTTTTACTAAACTTAAGCAAAAATGCTGTCGCGTGCAATACATGCAAGGCGGAACTTGCTTTTCACGGGAGCAGAACGTGCATGTTGGAGCACGAGGAAGCATCCCGGTGTTGTGCCATTTTTCGACTGCCCTCTTCGTGAACGTGCATTCAATCACGTGATTACACAGACTAAGCCGATGAGAGTTCAAATAAAATGTTTACTCGTGAAGAAGTTTTGATTTTTATTTTGCTTATATGCCACGTAGATGTCAAATTTACTTTTAATTTGAACAATGTAACACATTGTTCAACTATAAATATTGTTTAAAAAGTTTAAAAGAATGCAATCGCCTAAAGCAAGTTGCTTACAGCAGTGAATATTGTAATAATTTATGAATGTAGAGCGTTATACAAACTTTAGATGTTTATATTTTATTTGCGTATTCATTAGAATAATTAACATTTAACTTAAAAAGAAGGATAAAACAAAGTAAAAAATCGTTGATATAATATAAAAAGCTATATAGATCCATTCACATTATGGGGAAAAAAACTTGTCCCACAATGGGGAAAGTTAGAAAATAGTCAAAAATAGAAATAAAATGGAGACACACATCAAAGCATTTCTTTCTCACACCATTCATTATCTTATGCTGATTCTAAACTTATCTTTATTTGTTTCTTACATTTTGAAATGTTTCCAGATTTTTTAAGAATTGTTAGATTATCACCCTCCAAATATCTAGTTTCATAACTGTGTCTTTCCCTGGGATATTACTTTTGATTAACTAAAACGAGTGGTAAACCAACAATTATTAATGCTGCTTCAAGATATGTTCACATTCAACTTTCTTTTTGTCTGTAATGCAGCTGATTATTTATTTTTTTTCTATTGAATTAGAACAAAACATTAAAACAATGCTTAGAGAGCATTTGTGTATAATTTGAGAGTAACAGAATCAGAAAACTTAAAGAGAATGATATGTTGGCTCAAAGTTCATTAAAACAACTATTTCAATAGCTGAAGTCATTTTCTTATTTTATTTATTAGTTATAATAGTTGTAACTCATTATTTTAACTAGTTGAAAAAGCAGAATAATCGCTCAAAGGCTACTGATTAATCATTGAAATAATCGATGACTAATCGATTAATCGATTACCAAAATAATCGTTTGTTGCAGCTCTAGTTGTTTGTCAAAGAGCTGGAAAATGGCACAATGCGTGTCTGTGGGCAGCAGTTGAAACATGGTTGAAACATGAAGTTTGAATCGAATGCGAGTTAATTTTTTCTACATCTGGATTACATTGCAAAGAGGGATTTGTACATCACTATATCAAAAGTCATATTTTAGTTGAAACATTTTTCATACAGGTTTTATTTTTACCCTCATCTCACTAGCAAAAGTACAAGCTTTAGCTCTGTCGCTGTTGGAAAACACTCTTTGCAACTGGTTGAGCTACATGTTATGGAAGTTTATGAAGTTCAGAGAGATGTTGGCAGTAAGTGCTTAGCAGAAGGATTTGGTCTCATGGAAAAGGGAAACAAGTAGAGATTAAAAGATCAGTGAAAGATCCCTTAAACTGCTATCCATACTACTTGAATGGTAGCTTATTGCTGTTCATCAGATGATTTTTAGTGTTTAAGTTGTTCAGTGTGAGGCCTTTAATATCTTGTTCCCATGAGGTTATGTTTAAATGTCATTCTCGGCTTTGAATTCCTTTCAGAGCACGTTGATTTTATAACAATAACTCAAAATGTTTGCCCGATTACAGAAAGCACTAACTGGAGAGCATGGCTCACTCCAAGAATCGAGCCACGGATGGCAAAATCACCTACCCGCAGGGGGTGAAGGAGATCTCCGATAAGATCTCCAAGGAGGAGATGGTTCGGAGATTGAAGGTGAGGAATACTCTGTCAAAACAGTTAAAGCATGTACTTTTCTCTGTAGTATTGGTTACATTGAGCTTTATTGTTTGCAGAAAGTTTAATAGTGTGTATAACCCCCCCCCACACACACACATGAAATTTCTCTGTCATTTCTAGGTTTTGGAAATGGGTACTAGTCTAGTAAAAATATAATTCATATGTAAACTGTAGTGGTCTAGAAAAAAAATGCTGACACTTTTATTTTTGGTGAACACAGCTAACACAAATTGTTGGTGGTAAAAAAAATTAAATTTTCTGTAAGCATCCAATATAAAGCTGCTGTTTTATTTATGTGTAAGGAAATGCTGAAAAATTACTTTTGTTCAAAACATGTTTTATGCCACTGGAGAGATATTTTTTTCCACTTAACTGGATACAAAGCTTTGGGAATGTAATAACGTTATCACCTTGCCTTCACAATACTAAAAATACTAAACTTTTCATTTAGAAATTCTCACTTCAGCCTCTGTATATTTTATAAACTGCTGATGGTTTTTAAATGTTTCTCCATAAATGTAGCATAAAAGCAATTTATTGTGTTTGGCAAGTTTTTACAAATGGAACTCAACAAAGTTGAAAATAAATGCTTAAAACAAATTTCTTCTAAAATGTTTTTGTTAAATGAAGTTTTCAAATGACAGGAGAGTAACTGAAAACTGAATTGGGTTTGCGGAGTTTAATAGCAGAATTCTTTATAGGACAAGAAAAAAGTTTCTTTGAATTTCTATAATTTGGGCATAAAGTACAGAATTTTTAGCAGAAAGAAAGAAATGTTCAAATGTTAACTCCCTCAGTGCCCGGTCAATTATTTCTATTTCGAGAAAGGCTGACAAATAAAAAGTCTGTTTTCTATTAAGAGTGGCTTGCTTCATGCTGTTCATTGAACGCCTTGCTGACGTACATCTCTGTGGTACTTTACCAAATCAGATGGTGGTGAAAACCTTCATGGACATGGACCAGGACTCAGAGGAGGAGAAGGAACTCTATCTGAACTTGGCCCTGCATCTCGCTTCAGATTTTTTCCTCAAACACCCAGACAAAGATGTCAGGTTGCTTGTGGCCTGCTGTCTTGCTGATATTTTTCGCATCTATGCCCCAGAAGCACCATACACATCACCTGATAAACTAAAGGTTTGAAAACTCTTGTTTTTTGGATGTTATATTCTAACCTGGCCACATAAGGAATTGGGCTTTTGTTGGATTGGTCTATTCTAGACATTGAACAAATTCCTGTTAACCTCTGTTGTAATGATGTCTCGGTTGGACAAGAATGTGAAACAAGACGTTACTCAAAACAGCAGCTTTTGTCCAGACTCTTACAGCAGCAATATAATGCTGGTTACTTGTTTTAAACCAGGCCTGAGTGATATGGCAATTACAAAAATGGGCACACTGTCCAAGGATTTAAACAGTCCATGTTCTACATTTTCCCAAAGATCATCATAGGCTTTTGATCATGAAAACATAAAAACTGAAAGGTGTGGGTGTTTTAAAAAAAATAGTTTTTGGTTAATGGCAATTCTCAGACATTCTTCAAGATTTGAAGGCAATCATAGATTCTGGATTGAACTGAACCTGCCACATTGGTTTTATTGCGGAGGTGTTATCTCTTGGCTGGTGATCGAACATATTTAATTGGAATTAAAACTAGCTGTGTATGAGAAAGTGCTGCATTGTATTATCCACTTTTAAGCATGTGAGCACAGTTTTCGGATGCTTATCCATCTGCTTTGATGGTTTTCTAACATAATTGTGATTTTTTTTTTTTTTTATATTCTCCTCTGAAAACAGTATTTTGCTCACTTGTGAAGTGGTGTTCGCTCACAAATTGTAGACTGGAACTTGAAAAGTGGTTTTTTAATGGTCAGTGTCTTCACTATATATTATTACAAATAAGTATAACAAATCTTTATCTGTATCTATAATACATTACAATCTTACCAAATACAGCTACATGTCTATCATGAATAAACCCTATGACTTCATAACCAGGTTTTTTTTTGTATGTTTTTATGTTTTAAGGATATATTCATGTTCATAACTCGGCAGCTGAAAGGTTTGGAAGACACCAAGAGTGCTCAGTTCAATCGATATTTTTATCTTCTGGAGGTATGGTGCTTATCTAAACGACACTGAAAACTGGCGTAGTTTTCTTATTCAACCAGTTTCTGACCTAGTCTTTCGGCTTTGTTAGAACATCGCTTGGGTGAAATCCTACAACATCTGCTTCGAATTGGAGGACAGTAACGAGATCTTTACTCAACTCTACAGAACACTCTTCCAAGTGATTAAGTGAGTTTGATTTTAATGAACAAACAAGTTTTAATTTTGGGTCTCGGGAAGCACACAATGTTGTTTTAAATTGAAGTGTGAAATGTAATTATGATGGTAATGCTACCAGCGAATATTGTTGTCGAGTGGCACTTGTTCAGAGACTCTTACTGAATCTTTCAAACAGAATTGCGGTTGCTTTTACTGTGCACTGTTAGAGATGTGCATGTGAAGCTGCATTGACTTTTCGTTCATTCCTAATGAGCTGTCTGCCTCCTGCTCGCTGATATTATTTTCCAGGATTCAGTCAGGTGACAATGATTCATGCAAATCCCAGGTGGAAACTCTTCATAGCTATAAAGGCATATGGGGTGATTATCCTCCATCACTGTTGTTCACTCATTCAGAAATGTCCTCGATGAAAAGAACAGGGCTCCTGTTATTTATTTATGTTTTTGCTCTATTTCTTTCTATTTGAATGTAATATTTTTACTTTTGTACTTTGCGTTACACTAGGCTTTTTCCTTTCCTGATTTATAGCTGCTAAATGTTCTAAAACCAGTGAAATGCTTGGGTTTCCTGGTAAGGGTTTCCATGGGGTCTTCAAACTTTAAGGTCAAATTTTTTTTTTAATTTTAGGTCTTAAATAATTTTTCAAATGTCTTAATTTTTCGGCACACTTCAGTTTGAGTGTTCTTGAAACGGAACACGCAGCAATAATAAAACACAGCAATTTTTAAGAAATTGTTCTAAATTGTTAAGAAATCCATAGTTTCAAGTTAGATTTCATGTCATATGTGCATGTATTGGTCTGAATAAGTTACTGTAAATCATGAGAAAAAATAGTTTTAAAGGAAAAATGTAGATGAATAACACAATTTTTTTTAATTCACAATTTAGCCACAATTGTTAATTAAAAATGACCAGAAATGACTTTATTCAGATTATTTAGAACCATTTGGTTGTTTTCAGCTGTCAACAAATGATATTTCAGAAAACAGAATCTTAAAAATTTTTCTGTTCATTTACACTTTTGTCATTGAAAGATTGGGCACAGCAACAAGAAACAAAGTAGTCATAGGGTATCAACAAGGTCTCTAGAGATTAGCTAAATATGTTGCCCTAGTCAATCAAACCAGAATGCAATAATTTTCAATACTGTTTTTTTTTTAATAATTGTAAATACATTTTAATGCTGTCCAACCCACTCTTACTTTTTTTTGTTTAGTAATGGACACAATCAGAAAGTTCACATGCATATGGTGGATCTTATGAGCTCTATTGTCTGTGAGGGGGACTCTGTTTCGCAGGAACTCCTGGACACTGTTCTGGTGAACTTGGTTCCTGCACACAAGGTACTGAGATCAGGAATATGTTTTTTTTATTTTTTTCATTTAGTTTTCTATCATTTCCTTAATCTTGAGGCATTCACCATTGTCTGAAGTGCACTAGAGAATGTTGTTCAAATTTCTCCATCTTGCTTTGCAGAATCTAAATAAGCAAGCATATGATCTGGCCAAAGCTTTGCTGAAAAGAACTGCACAGGCTATTGAACCATACATCACCAATGTGAGTAAATGTGATTTATTCAAGTTTTGCACACATCTTCCTTCCAAATCCTGCTGACTTGGAGGGTACAAAACTGCCTTTCCCATTTATTTAAATGATGAATAATCTCTAATGAACTGCCATGATTTAACTTAAGTCTTTTTGCATTTGGGAACTCATTGAGGCTTGCAACATTAAGCAGAGATCAGGAGTGCCTCTACATGCTCAAATGGCATGTTGAGTTTAAACACATTCATCTGTAACACCCGCAGGAGTGAGGCACTGTTATTCTGTTCACTGTATTCCCTGCAGTGCTCATTAAATGTGCCAGAGATCTTTACCAGAGTATAATCCTTCTTTATAACTCTAATGGATTTCCAAGGTCTGGCTTTCTTTTTATTCATGCATCCGTGCTCTGCTGGTGAGGATCTAATACTGGCTAATCTCCAATCGAGTTTTGTTCACAGAAGTTCCCGAAGGATGTGCAGTGAGATTGGGTTATGGATGCTAGTGTGTGATGCATAGTTTCGTTTCTGTCAGTTTTTCAACCAGGTGCTGATGCTGGGGAAGACTTCAGTCAGTGATTTGTCTGAGCATGTCTTTGACCTCATCCTGGAGCTGTACAACATTGACAACCATCTCTTGCTCTCAGTTTTGCCACAGCTGGAATTTAAGCTTAAGGTAAGAAGGTTTATTAACCTTCTTTAAGCCGTCTTTAGCATTAGATGATAAATGCGTAGTTTCAAAATGGTACATAAACCGCTGTGGCCTTCCAGTTAGAAGATTGTTGGTTTGAGGCTCGCTGGTGACTTTCCTGGAAGGAGTTTGAATGTTTTATCTATGCTTGCGTGGATTTCCTCCGGGTACACAATTTCAAAAACATGCCGCAGGTTAATTGAATAATCTAAATTCCCCTTATTTAGGCGACCTGATGGGGATGTACCCCCGCTTTTGCCTGATGTGCACTGGAGATAGACACCAGCAGACCTCTGTGACCCTGAAAAAGAATAAGCGGGTTCGAAGATGAATTAATGGTTTCATTAGTTGTGTACTTTTTATTGGTGTAATATATATATATATATATATATATAGATAACATTTTCATTTTTTATAACGTGAAAAATCTTTTAGCAAAAACTGGAACATAATCATGTATGGGGTCAATTTGACACCAAGAAAAAAATTCAAACCCTTTGTAAACTCTTGCCAAAAAGGGGACTTAAATGTGTCTATTTTCCCCCCCAAAAAAAAGTGGGAGTTTTCCAAATTTTGTACCTCTATCATTATTTAGAGCAACGATAATGATGAACGCCTGCAAGTTGTGAAACTCTTGGCCAAGATGTTTGGAGCAAAGGATTCAGAGTTGGCTTCGCAGAACAAACCTCTTTGGCAGTGCTACCTGGGGAGGTAACCATCATGCACCAACTTCACAATATCTGTTTTCCATACCACATTGTATAGGCTTCCACAGAGAGGAGATATCTAACAGTATTTTTGTGGTCTTGAAGGTTTAATGACATCCATGTCCCCGTTCGATTGGAATGTGTAAAGTTTGCCAGTCATTGCTTGATGAACCACCCTGACCTGGCTAAGGATCTTACAGGTACATTTTAACAAGCATTGTTTTGCAAATGTGATCATTCAAATCACACCATAAATGGTAGAATTTCATCTCATGAAATAATGTAGCATTTGAAATAAAAGCTGCCCATTACATGTCTACAGACGGGAACACGAACCGACATAGAAATCACTTACTTAAAAAATTTGAGCTTTTAGCTCATTCTTTTTATTTGTACGATTGTCGATTTGCTTAGTTTTTTTCATCTAATTTAGTTTGTGATTCTTTTGCAGAGTATTTGAAAGTAAGGTCACATGACCCAGAGGAGGCAATTCGGCATGATGTCATTGTCTCCATTGTGACAGCCTCCAAAAAGGACCTTTCTCTAGTCAACGATCAGCTGCTGAACTTTGTGCGGGAGAGGACTCTTGACAAGCGGGTATGTGGTTGCCTCTTAATACTTGCTTGTTTTCCCTCATTCTTCAGTAGCACTGCTGTCATTTTTATTTCACACATGATATCCAAGGGCATTTTCTCCCATTAGAATCTGGAATAAACCTGAGCTGTATATATCAGGGCAGAACAGCGCAGGAATACATTAGCTTCCTTCTCTCCAGACACACTCCATTTCTTCTCCGTGTAATTTAATCAGCAATCTCCCCTAGCCACCCGAGCTGGAAGGGTATGGTACAATTTAAATGGGACAATAACTCATATCTAATCCTCTGCCTTTTCAAAATGCTTTTAGGAAAGAGTTTTATTGAAGGCCCCTCTTTGTTCCTGCACAAATGATGTAGGAGTAGTTGGGGCATATCACACCTCACTTCTGCTGCTTGTTTATATTGCAATTTGCAATCTGTTACTTTGACATTCAGAATTGTCAGATATGTTTAAAAAAGACAATGGTTACAAATATTTTTCAGTTATAGGGAAATATTTTGGTCTTGTGATCATTTTTTTGGAGTTCACAGCCCATTGTTTTACAGTAATATTTACAGTTAATAGAACTAAATGGTTAATTTCCGTAAGTAGGAAGATTAGAATGGGAGATAATGGTGTGGAGTGGTTAATGGGTGATTTATTCCATTGGGGTGTTCAATTAGACTTCGTCTTTCATCAGTGTACTTTGAATAAGCCCCTTGCAGCCATAATTGGATTTGTGAGACGAGCAGCAAGATTTGGCTGATATTGAATACGCCTTAAAGCTAGAACTCGTAGAAGTAATACTTAGTGTTTCTGTCAATTTGGTCCTGTGTGCTTGATTGTAGTTTTTTTTATTGTAGTGTTGGTTTCCAATAGGGTATTAGAGCTTGTACCGACAGGTTTTCCAACTATCAGTAATCTTTTGTAACAACTCGTTCAACAACTTTTACAGTGTAATTTTTTTTATTATACTAATGTGTTTGTGTGAACCAACTTTTGAAAACCTTGAATAAACACATGAAATAGCTTTTCAATAAACAACATAAGGGTATGTTTATTCAGGAAGTCGAGAGGGAGTGCTCAGAGTGGAAAGATACAAAAGTGGTTGAGAACAAAAATAAGAGAAAACTGTTTTTGGAACATGAAAAAGTTTACATGGCTAGAGTTACCACTGTGCATAGATAATTTTGACAAGTCTGTTGTAATTTACATAATGGTAATGTTTAATAACGGATTATTATCTGTGCATTTAATGACACGACTAAGCCGTTGAACCCGAGGGCTAGAGGAAAGACTGAAAAAAAAACCTAATAATTTGGTCTCCACTTTCGTTGGAAAATGGTTTGGGACACCCCTTTGCCTCACATGAATTGGGTGTTGGGGCAAAGAGGTATTAATGGAACTAGGCCTCAATGCTCCTAGTCTTTTTAACCTCTTAAGCCCTGAGGCCTATTTTCCAAAAATCCTATACTTTTACTTTTTAAGGCATTTCTCAGCTTTTACAAGGTCTAAACTGCAAATCTTGGTATCAAAATGAAGATAGGTTCTTGGGGAGTGGTGTGGATGAGTTCATTTGACAGTCAAGATCACTGGGTAAGAGTAATTGATGTTGGAATGGCCAAAAAATGAACTCCGCCTAAAAAAACCCCACATGTTTTCTCTAATATCTCCTTATTTTACTTGTAAGGAAGCAAATAAACACAATCAATTGTAACCACTACATGTCAAGGACATCTGTAGCAAGTTTGGTGTCCATACTCCAAAAAACTAATATTCTGTGCAGGTTTTGATTGAACAAAGTTCAGGCGTAATCCATGTTTGCACAGTTTGGCACAATTTGGCACAATAATTGAAATATGGAAAAAATCTTGTCCAAAGCTTCTGCTACGTTAATGGTCTTCTTTTCTCGCTTACGGGACATGATTTTAGCAAAAAAAACTCCTAAAGAAACGCTGTAAAAGGGGGGTGGAAGCCCATTTACGCCATCTACGCGCGCTTTGCATAACGTCCCATTCACAGGAGCTTTCAACGTTCGAGCTTCCGCGTGTCCCTACCACCGACCATCTGTCCAATCCGGGAGCTCTATACATGGTTGAAAAGCATTGAATCTGTAGAAGCCAATGATATCAACCATTTTGAGACTGACAGGATCCCTGACAAATCACACGACGCGCAGCGTGGAGAGACCACCTCTTACGCACGGGGAGTGTTTCCATATTTGGTCATGTTATGCGAGCACAGAGGTACAGAAAAGAGCCAAATGGAGTTTCCGCGAAGCTATCGACCGGACATAACAACAAACGGACTTATCTCTATGGAAATAACTTTTGTTGAAAAAACGGCAAAGGTAAGACAAGATTTACATGCTTGCTTTGTTTTTGCTGGCGTTTTTTCGGGGAACTTTCGGTCCCTGCTCTGTAATAATTTGCGCCATGTAAATGAGTTGCATATCACTGGATTCAGCTGGTTGTTAGCTTTCATTTGATGCCATGGTTTTGGTGTTTCCGTTTATGGAACCCATAACCGTTTCCGTTGTGGATACATATCGCACATAAACAAAAACTTGGTCATGAATTATACTCCGGCTATGTTGTTGTTTATTTGCATGACGTTCGAGCTGTGGTTCACGAATATGAAATTGAATTAGATACGTTTTTAGAGGAGTTTCCGCTGAACACAACAGTATTTAATATGTGTGGGTTATTCTCAGGGTTAGTGAGCTATGAATGAAAATGTAACGCGCAAGGGGGCTAGTCCCCGGTACCGGGGACTCTCGGGCTTAAGAGGTTAAAGGGATTTATTGCTATTTTCAGCAATATTCCAACCTCTGCCTCTTGTTCAAACTCCTTGTTGTTTTTTACATGAGCATAATCTTTTTCTGTTTTCCTTATAGCAAACATTAATACCAAAATGCATTATAAACATAGTTTTCCACAGCTACACAGATTTTAGTTATTGATAACAATATGCCCATGGCGATCTGACCCAGAAGATTCCGCCTCCTTTTTCCTTTGTGTGAATCAGGGCTCTCAAAATTGAAATGACACATTGCTGGTCAAGAGGTGTTTTGGGGATTTCAAGCAACAACATTGACCGTTAACTCACTAACCACACTTTTTAATATCTACTTACTCACAAAGTATCTTTGCTGTTCCAATTTCCCACCTCTTGGCACCCTTTCCCAATTTATGATTTCCCAGTAGTGACTCATTATTAGTCTGCAATTGCCAATTATTCCCAATTTGAGACTTCAAGCCTTTTATCAAAAACTAATAGATCATGGGGCAGCACGGTGGTAAAGTGGGTAGCACTGTGGCCTTTCAGTTTGAAGGTTGTCTGTTCGAGGCTCACTGGTGACCTTCCTGGAAGGAGTTTGCTTGTTCTCCCAGTGTTTGTGTGGGTTTCCTCTGGGTACTCCGGTTTGCCCCACAATCCTGAAAACATTATTTTTTTCTTTCTGGGAGTACTCAAATATTCGTATGGGGGTCAAAAACTTGCCCTTGCCGTACATCTTGTCATTTTACATGGTCTTTTTTTGTTTGTTTTTTCAATGTGATTGTATCAATTTTCAAAATGGAGCACAATAGGTTTGGACAAAAAGAAAATTAGTTAAAATTAGTGAATGTAATTATTGCATGAAATTCACCATCATCTCTGACAGGTAGTGTCTGTCAATTGGCTAAAAGTTGTGATAACACCGCTAATTGCTTCCTTACAAAGATGGGAATACACATGACGGGAAAATATGCAACCACCAGGCTTTCAGAACATTCTTTATCATGCCATTTCTATTTACCTTCCATTAGTTTTATAGCATGGGCTACAATGACTTGCAAGGGACTCATTAAGGGGTGCACCTCACTTAATCAATATAACAGTCAGACATTATAGTCGCATGATTAAACCCATAGATCATAAAACCCTTTTATATACTTTCACATCTAAAGCTTTTTAAAATGGAGCGAGAGCAAATGTTTAAACATTAACTAATCTGTATGCATATCTTTTTCTATATATATTGGACTGGCTCTAATTATAATAATCTCTGTGTTTGTGTGATATTACAGTGGCGTGTCCGTAAGGAAGCTATGATGGGATTGGCTCAAATCTATAAGAAGTATGCCTTACAGGCAGAGGCCGGCAAAGAGGCGGCTAAACAGATCTGCTGGATCAAAGACAAACTGCTGCACATTTACTACCAGAATAGCATCGATGACCGGTGAGTCAATCTGAAATGAGATCGCTCAATTTTTAAATAAAATTTTCAGGTTATTTAAGTCATTGATACCAAGATGGGAGTCTATCTCCATTTAACAGTGTTTAGGTTAAAGTTAGTTGTATTGTAAAGGTGCATCTGAAGATGATGATTTTTCCAGTTTTGCAATAACATTTTTTGAGAAAGTGGCGGGAAATATTTTGAGCATTTTCAAACCACTCTTTAAAGTAGGATGTTAATCTGTTACCTTAATCTGAGATGATTGGATAGTTGTAATCTGTTTTTTTGGCTGATATTACGTTCATGAAGAACCTTTTCATTACATCATGAATTCACTGTAGAGCCTCGCAGACTAAATGTCGTGTGAAACTGACACTATATCTCCTGAATGCAGGAGCTCTGTTGGGTAATGGGATTTTATAATCTTCTCAAGCTGTTGAAATTTGAAGACCTCTGGTCAAAAGGGGATTTGAGATGCTGCTGTTTAGAGAGGGAATGATTTCCAAACATGTCGGTTTCCCTTGGATATTAAAAATCCAGTCATGCCTCCTGGCCTACAGTGATATAAACAATGTGCTTGTTTTTTCTGAATTACCTCTGCTTTGTCTGAAAGCTTGACAATCCTTAACCAAACCAGAGTTTGATTGATTCTGTAGAGCTACCTCATGCTATAAAGAGAAATGAGTGATGTCAGCAGACAAACAGTCGCTAATACAGTCTTTTTATGGAACACGTTATAAAGTCTTACATAGGAATTCTAAGATGTGGTTTGAAATAAATTCAGTTATTCTTTTTATAATAAAATTGACCCGAATTTAATGTAGTTTTTTGTTCTTTTACATTTTTAGCTCAATTGAAACTCGTTCAGTTAGTTATATAAATAGTTGTTTTAACTATTTATTCAACTATGGCCTGAGATCTGTGAGTGTACAAAACTCTGTTAAGAAGAGGTAATCAGTCTCATTTAAATAAAAAAGGCTTGTTTTGCTAGGTTATTGGTGGAGAGGATCTTTGCGCAGTATCTTGTGCCTCACAATCTGGAGACCACAGAGCGGATGAAGTGTCTGTACTACTTGTATGCCACATTGGATGGAAATGCTGTCAAGTAGGTGCAGTGATTCTTGAATCATTTGACGATGATCTTTTTAAGAAACAGCTCTAAGAAAAATGTTTTTGCTTGCTGTTGCTAAAAGTGTAATATCAATAATCTAATAGAATTAGAAATATTTCAGTCTATTTCCCAGATAGTTGGTGCCCCTTAAGTAAAAACATTTTTACACTTTAAAGGAACCCTAATTTCTTTTTTTCTCCCGTTATTTTGGCTATGTAAAGTTACTGTCCAGAGCCAAAGTATAGCTGAATACTTATTATCAAACTTATTAACTTTAGATGATTTGGGGAATATGCCCATTTCCAAAAACAAGTTGTATGGTCATTTAATAAATAATTGTAATAAATTGTGTAGATTTAGCTTTTTTTTAAATTAATTTATGACTGTAGTGTACTTTAACAGAGCATAAGAAGCCTCAAGTTTATCTGATTCTTTGGTATTTATGAAAGATATATGGGATACTCAAGTAAATTGTCACTGTTCTACCCAGTCAAAAGGTTTGTGGGGTTCCATTCTGGACAATGACTTGTACAGATCACTAAAGATGTATTTGTAGAAACTAGGTGTTGATTGGTTTTTATGGTTTATCTTTCCCATAGAGCTCTGAATGAAATGTGGAAGTGTCAGAACATGCTGAGACACCACGTCAAAGACCTCCTGGATCTCGTAAAACAGCCAAAAGTTGGTTTTCCCCTCAGATGTTTGATTTTGGTTATAGTTCTGCTGACTTCTCTTCATTACACTGTACATCTGTTTCAAAATTGAAATGTTCTTTTTGATCCCCCTAGTCTGACTCTTACAACAAGTCCGTGTTTTCAAAAGTCATGGTTATTACAAGTAAGTCTTGTTTTACTAAATTTCCTGTGAGATATAATAGTCTATATTGGAGGAATATGCAGCGTAGAGGGTTCTTAAACCCTGTATCTGTGTATTAGGAAACCTGCCGGACCCAGGAAAGACTCAGGACTTTGTAAAGAAGCTTGCACAGGTCCTTGAAGAAGATGATAAGATCAGAAAGCAGCTGGAGACTCTCGTCAGTCCATCCTGCTCGTGTAAGCAGGCTGAAGTCTGTGTGGTAAGAAACAATGCGACTTAAACTTGTCGGTAACTCAGAGGCACCAAATGTTGACTCAAAAGGTGGATCTATTTGTATCCAACAGAAAGACATCACCAAAAAACTGGGTAGCCCCAAACAGCCAAGCAACCCCTTCCTAGAGATGGTGAAGTTCTTACTGGAAAGGATAGCTCCTGTTCATATTGACACAGAATCAATCAGGTAATTGAGCTTCAGTTTCACAACGATAACGTTGCGATCATTGTGGAATATATGTGTAATATATTGTGTGCATCACTGCACACAAGACAGCAGCCAAACTGTTACCATTTCACATTATTCTAGTAATTGTCGGAAACTCTGAATCGAAGAGTTTTGAGACATCAGAACACGTTTAATGTTCAAAGCTGCAGTCATCCAAAACATTATATCTTTGTGGCTTATACACTAGATAGCCTTTGGAGGCTGTCCTCAAAAGGAGTGGTCAAATAACAGAATGATCAGATACCTGAAAAGTATTTGAAAATCAAGTAACAAAGAACCACCGGTGTCCAACTGAGTCAATATGCCATGGCTTTTGTTTTATTGATTTGTTTGGTTTATTGTTTATTATTGAACTGTACAATTTGCTCTTTAAAATTTTGAGTGAATTTGCTTCCATTGCATTATGCCATAACGGAAAACTGCAACAATCCTAAAAATTGTGCAGACAACAAAGTTCAGATAATTAAGTTGGTATTTTAAGTTGGTATTTAAGTTGGTGTTGCGATCCCACCAAAAAAAGCAAACATGCAAACTCCTTTCATGAAAGTCACCGGAGAACCTCGAACCGACAACCTTCTAACTGTGCTACCGACTGCGCCAAACTGCTGCCCTAAATTTAAATTCCAAATTTAATCCTACACAGTAAATTGACATTTTAAGCCATGCTGGAAATGTGAATCATGAACAACCAAACAATTTTATTTGATATTAGCTAATCAATGGGCTTCTAGTAAATCTGCACTGCTGTGTAATCAAAGTCTCTACTCTGCTTCTATCCACAGCGCACTTATTAAACAGGTAAACAAATCCATAGAAGGAACTGCTGATGATGATGACGAGGGAGTCCCAACCGAGCAAGCCATCAGAGCAGGACTGGAGCTGCTGAAGGTTTGAAAACTGAAATTCAATAATTAAGCAATAACACATTGAATTTATCTGAAACACATGTCCATGGTCCTGCCATCTTTATTGTTCACACTGCAGGTCTCAATGCTCAGTTCCTTTTTAATTTTTTGTGCTCATTCACATGACTAATAATATGCTTGTGCAGTATACGGGCAAGCCTTATATTTTGGTACTATCAAACCTCATCCATGTCTTACCTCAGTATACAGAATTACAGTGAATAATAAAAAAGCGAATTGCACAGTCCTGCATGTTTGAATCGACAGCATTAGCTGCTGTGCTCACCCGAGGTTGGGCTATTTGGAATGGATGCTCCTGTGCATGGTGGGATTTATGAACATTGTGGGTATTTTTTTTTAATCAATGCCCAATAGTGTTTGCGTGTCCGTGTTTCTCTTAGTGCTTATGACAGAATGAATAAGCATAAATATATTTATGCTTATATATATAGGCCTAAATAAACAAAATTGCCCACCTCTCTCTTTCTCTCCCATGATGTGATGACAAAGCATACGCATTTTAAGGTTTTAATTACCTATTAATTACAATTCATACTTGGCTTCTATATAAGTGCATTGTTTGATCAAAATTATTAAAATGGATACCGTTGCTCTTTCGGTAAACTGCATTACTGGGCAAACCTAATATGCGATGCAATACTGGCCGGTGTGAATGTATGCTGGCAAATGTTTAAAAAAAAAGGGGTTTGGGCTCCAGTGTGAATGTAACCTTTGTTTGAAAAACTACTTTAGCAAATTCTACTCCTATAGAAAAACTACTGTACTTTTTTTTTTTTTTTAATCAAAGGCTTGATCAGTAAATGACAGCAGACAGTGTTTTCATATTTGGGTGTTCGAATCTAAAGTAATATTACTTTCTACTTCATCTCAGGTGCTGTCTTTCACCCACCCTGTGTCATTCCACTCTGCGGAGACCTTTGAATCATTGCTGGGCTGTTTGAAGATGGATGATGAGAAAGTCGCGGAGGCTGCGCTGCAGATCTTTAAAAACACTGGCAACAAACTGGAAGAGAGCTACCCACACATCAAATCGTACGTTTCAAGAATTTTGTGTGGGCCAGGCTGTGAGAACAGTGTAATGTGGGTGCAGTTTTAAATGCACTGCTCCTTTTGATTTTATGTGGAGTTAATCATTGTAAATGTTCTTGTTTTGAAGACCATTTTGTTATTCTTGATGATCTCATTCTATTGTGCAGTACAGCTGGCCATAAAGTGGTTGGTTGGCTGGCTTCAGATTTGCATTCATTATATCCCTTTGCCCCCTAGAGTCTTGTTGCCAGTATTGCAGCAAAAAGCAAAAAAGGGCCCTCCTCGCCAGGCCAAGTATGCCATCCACTGCATACATTCCATGTTTTCCAACAGAGACACACACTTTGCACAGATATTTGAGGTAAGATGATTACAAAGGAGCTAATAAATATTGAAGTTGTTTAGTTTCGTGCTTTTAACCCTTTTAACTTTCTCCATCAGCCTTTACATAAAGGTCTGGACTCGGACAACATGGAGCAGCTCATCACTCCTTTAACGACACTTGGGCACCTGGCCATGCTGGCCCCAGAACAGTTTGCAGCTCCACTCAAATCTTTAGTGGCCAATTTCATTGTTAAAGACCTGCTAATGAATGACCGGGTAAGATTTAAGCCTCAATTTTGCATTTTGTTTCATCATTTTGCTTTTTGTCTGTTGGTTCTGGTGATTTTAATTATGAATGTTTTAGTCGTAAAATTTCTTCCCTGAATTATTATAAATCAGTTAAAGTTCAAGCAGAAAAAATCCTCTAACACGTGTATTTTTAATGAAGATATTCATTAGTTTTGTTCTTTTTTTTAAACTAAATAAAGTAACTTAAATGAGCACTACACTTTTTGACAAGGTTTTGTTCTCTATATCCCTCGACAATGATAAAAAGTCTTTCACCAGTTTGCAATAAATTTATTTGTTCTTTAAATGATGAACTGTTACGAATTCGGATGCTTTGTAAGTGGTTTTAAAACGTTAGCAATCAAACATGTTGACATAATTGAGCGTCAAAACATAGATTATTGCTTAATAAACAGCTCATGCTTTGTTTTAACATATTGATGGCTTTAGCCAAATGCATTAAAATGAGAGTAGTATTTTTTTGTATGCTGTTTGCCACCCCAAAATGAATGAAATGTTCTGTCATGTTCTGAAATGTTTACGAGTTGGTTAAAGATCATTTACACTTTTTCATGAAATTACTTCATTGATGAAAAAGTGGTCGCTAAAGTATACAAATATAAAGTATATTATATGTACAAGTATATTAAAAGTGAATTAAAATCAAGCCTAGTGTGTAAAGGCCTTTAGAGCTACATTTTGTTGATATTGTTAGGAACTATACTCCATTCTTTTTTTAATATTAAGAAGATTTGGTAGTGAAACATGGTTGAATGTAGCATAACTTAGCTTGTGTTTTATCCATTTTTCTTCAGAAAAGTAGTGTTTACATTTTGTTGACTAAACAATAAAGAAGTCTCCTGGCCATGTGGTTTTTCAGGCATCTGAGACTGATGTAGATTTTCTGTTTGCAGATTCCTGGCAAGAAAACCACCAAGCTGTGGGTCCCAGATGACGAAGTCTCTCCTGAAACAATGGCGAAGGTGAGGAAGTTTTGTCTTGTACAATTTATTATTCATGGTGTTCAAGAAAGTCCACAACCTTTTGCTTACTGATACAGCTTGACAATAACTAGTATTTTCACCTCAACATTGTTGGAGAGTAGCATCTGAATTTCCTGAGCTTATAGTGTAGGAATGTAGAATTAATTGTACCTCTGTGTTGGTGTCTCAGATTCAAGGTCTGAAACTGATGGTGAGGTGGTTGCTCGGAGTGAAGAACAACCAGAGTAAATCTGGGAACTCCACACTGAGGATGTTGACTGCAATCTTGAACAGTGATGGGGATCTGACGGAGCAGGGCAAGATGGGGTGAGTGGCATTTTCTTCATTAATGAAGTCTGTCTCTTATGGCCCCATTGGAGAATTTGCAGAGTTATTATAGATCTGTTAATCGATATAGTGTAAAAAATTAAGTGTTTCTTTAACATTTTATTTTTATGAAGCATTGACTACTCATTGTAATCTATATATTTTACCAATTGTTTGAATTAAGTTCTCAATTCAATTTATTATTTCTTTCAGTCCAAGTTCATATTCCCTCTAATACAATGCAGTCAATGAGGATAGATGAGGAGAATTAGAGACAGCATTGTTTAGGTTTTTGTGTGTTTATAGTGTTTTGGTTGTTCTATTTCTTTATTCTGTGTCTTTATTCCACTAAAAAGAGAACAATCATTATTTTAATTTTACCTACCGCTAGCCTTCAACACAGCCATACAGGAATGTTTTGCAAAGAAAGTGATCTATCATCCTCGATTATGTTTGTCATTTTTTGTGTACAAAAAAATATCCCCAACTTCTGACTTCAGGTGCTTCTTCAGAGCTTCATTGTTAGCCTCTGTGTATCTTATAACCTCTCAACTATAAAATCACAGAGCACAGTTGCCATAACGTGAAATCAGTGAATTGTTGCATCTCTACTTACTTTATGAATGAATTCATTTCCGATGCTTCTATGTGGACTTACAGGAAGCCTGACATGTCTCGTCTTCGGCTGGCAGCCGGTTGTGCTATGCTCCGTCTGGCTCAGGAGCCATGCTATCATGAGATCATCACCCTGGAGCAGTACCAGCTCTGTGCTCTCGTCATCAATGTAAGACCTGTCTCTGTCTGTTTATCTGACTGATTTATCGTTAGAAATAAAATATACAGACAGGAGTCCTGGTCTCTTTGAGGTTTGTTCTTCCTCCAGTATTTTCGTAGCGGTTGATAAAAAAAGCATCCTCTCAGTAGCTCCATGAGTTCTAATGAGGCCTCTTGTCTTTTTCAGGATGAGTGCTACCAGGTGCGACAAGCGTTTGCACAGAAGCTTCACAAAGGGCTTTGCAGATTGCGTCTGCCACTCGAGTATCTGGCTGTGTTCACACTCTGTGCCAAAGACCCAGTGAAGGAGCGCCGGGCACATGCCCGCCAATGCCTGGTCAAAAATATCAATCTGCGTCGTGAATACCTGAAGCAGCATGCTGCAGTCAGTGGTAAGAATGACAAGGCTGAAAATGTGCAAAGGAAAGATACGAGTTGAAGTGTCACAATTTTATTTTTTTAGATATTAACATGTATACATTGATCTGTCTTCTGAAGACTGTGACCTTTTTCAACTATAAAAGGGTGATTATTTATTTATTTATTTTTTTTTTGGACTTCCTGTTTTAAAAGGAAACTTGCATTTGCAGCAAACACATCCATTTCTTGTAGGTCTGGTTCTATCTGACGGTTCTATTAATATGCATGACAAACAGCGGAGAGCTGTCCAATCACCGAGCGGTTTCATGATTGTGGTAAAAATGCTTAAATATGCCTGTTGACTTAACTTATTGTTTTGATTTGTATGCAAAATGCTCACACAGTCCTTGATCACTTTTGAAAGAGCAGTTTCAATTTTTGTTGATGAGTACTACATACCTGTTTGTTTTTATTTATTTTTTTTACCAAATGTTCAGTAAGTGTTTCTAATATAGAATTGGGGATTTTCCTGTGGTAGCATAAATAATCATAATCATAAATTAGTCTTTTGTAATTTACTCAGATCTCAAAACATGTTAAGTGTAATGCTTTTTCTCAATTGGGTGAGGAACGTGACATAAACAGTAGTTAACAGACTGAAAATATGACTGCGTCTTATTTCGGTACCACAATATCTGCAGCTTTTTGATTGTGCTCTCACTGTTAACAATGATTACCAGAGATTGTAACAAAGGTGAAGAATCTGAGCAATGCTCCACTTCTACACTGCTCTCTTAACTCTCTTCACCTCTCAAAAGTGAGAAAATGACCAGTTTTGTATGAACTTCTTTTTATGTAAACCAACTCTCTATCGAGCATCAAATAATTCATTGCTGAACACTTCCCTTGTCACAGGTTTTTCAAAACTGTGGTGTGAAAGCCCTCTGTTTGTATTTTTCATGCTTTTTTAAAATGTAATAAGTGTGTCCCTGTGTACTACAGAAAAGCTGATATCCCTTCTACCAGAGTATGTGGTGCCATATGCAATTCACTTGTTAGTCCACGACCCAGACTATGTGAAAGTCCAGGACATCGAGCAGCTCAAAGACATCAAAGAGTGAGTACCCTTCTAACTTAATTTGAGATCTTTCATAAGTTTATCTCTTCAAGCTCTAAAATCTCAGATGTTCATTTCCTGTATGTTTCTGTTCCAATTTACACAATGACTGGAAAAATGTGCTGTTTGTTGGATGTTTTGGCAATAGTTGATGCTTTCCGTCTGACTTTAATCTTGAAATTGATGTTTCTTATCCCTTCTTGTTACATCTCGCATCTTGCTTTCTTTCAGGGCTTTATGGTTTGTTTTGGAAATCCTAATGGCCAAAAATGAAAATAACAGCCACGCTTTCATCAGGAAAATGGTGGAAAACATAAAACAGACAAAAGATGGACAATGTCCAGATGATCCCAAAATTAACGAGGTTTGTTTTTAGCCATTTTTTTGTTTGAGGTTTTGCTAAACTCTGAGTTAAAATATATAGAAAACATTTGCATGTTTTGATTTAAAATAAGTGTCAAGAGATTTAAGAAGCATTTCAACAATGTGATTGCTGTGACAATATCAGAACTTTACAGATGATCCGATGGAAAGCACATGTAGTAAAATAACATATATTCGGTTCGTATCTCCTTACAGAAACTCTACACAGTTTGTGATGTGGCCATGAACATTGTAATCTCCAAGAGCACCACGTACAGCCTGGAATCACCGAAAGATCCAGTACTACCTGCACGCTACTTCACACAACCAGACAAGGTTCTTAACTTCCCCTTTTATGTTTAACTGTTGTGTGAAAAGTAGTTAATGATACTAGAGCCCATCTGGTATCAAATAAGTAGAGTGAACTTAGAATACGAATGTGATGCATGATAACAGTTGAGGTCACACGAAGGTTTGCATGCATTAAAACTAACTGAAAATATTTTTTTACTAAAGGAGTGAATACTTTGTTGTTTCAAATGTACAGAACCCACTAAATCAGTCAGTTTTTTTTTCTTACAATTCAGAAAAACATATTTACATTTGTAAACCATTGATGCACTGAATTCGCTCCATATAAAACAAGTTTTAATGTTTTGTTAGCATTTCGTTGGAGAGCATTTACTAAACGACAGAGCAGGCTGTTTCAGGGAGGCGATGTTTACATTTTTAATAACCAAAAAAACATCGTACGTTTTGTGGTCTACCTTGCCATTATTATAACCATTTAAAAGTGAACTAGACTTTGCAATGATTCTTCCATCGGCAGCATCATCAAATGAGAATTTTGGGTCTTTACAGTAAGTTTTTGCTTTACAGATTTCATTGTGGAATCATTAAAACCTTTTTACAGATACTCCCCCAGTTATTAGGTTATCATTTTAATCAATTCAGTCGTTCTTTTGATCTAACTTTTTTTTTTTTTTTTTAAAAGAATACAGAGTTAGTTTTCTAATCAAAAACATATGATGTCTGCCTAATCACTAAATGTTCTCACTGGTTTTCAGAATTTCAGTAACACAAAGAATTATTTGCCTGCTGAGATGAAGTCGTTCTTCACCCCGGGAAAGGTGCACATTGGCTTTTTTTTTATTCAAAGCTTTCAAGGCTTTGAGTTCAGCAAAGCTGTAAAATTTTCTGTCTGTTTCTCTCTGCAGCCCAAAGCAGCAAACGTGTTGGGTGCTGTAAACAAGCCGCTATCAGCTACAGGAAAACTTCAGACCAAACTTTCACGCATGGAGACCATCAGCAATGCCAGCAGCAACTCCAACCCCAGTTCTCCTGGTCGCAAAGGACGGTGAGTGTTCAAAGGCTCTTTAAGTGGAAATAAACATATTTTTTTTTCTCTTTATTGAGGTACACATCAAGGGATATTAAAGAACCCATTTTGAGAAGTTAATAATTTGTTTTTTGAAGTCTCCAAATGCATTCACGGTAAAAAAAAAAAAAAGAGTTGGAGGGGCCTTATTTTAGTACATGAATGGATGACGACTCAGTGGTTGGAAGGGTGAAGTATATTGTGACTTCAACAGACTTCAACTAAACTGAGCTCTTACAAGCTCCAAGAGGCAATAACAAACCCAGACGCATTTCAAGTTTTACTTACTGGTCACAGTGTAGCGGTCATCCAATGCCAGAAATTAACTCATTTGCGAGATCGGGGGTGCAAAAACTCAAGTTAATCTCAAGTTCAACCCAACCCCGTAGGGAAAACCTGAATAACTAATAACTTCTCCAGAGGAGGGGCGCTGAACTAAACTATACTAAAACTACAAAGTAAACATTTACAGGAAAACTCAATGGTAAATATCGGCACAAGAAATGATTTGCAGTGATGGTGCATGTAAGCATGGAAATATATACAAAGAATGCATGGGTATGGGTAACTAAATGAGTGATCATCACATGACCAGGGTGGAAGTTAAACAATAAATGGGAGAAAAGGTAATAGAGGAAGACCATGTGTTTTGTCAAATCGTATTGATGCCAAGCTGAGAAACACAATGGTTCTGATTGTCCTTGGAGCCATCTTTAGGAGCAGATTTCTGTGAAGATTGAGCAACTCCTGTGATTGTTTTTTTAAATAAACAAGCATTTGAGTTCTGAAATGCAGGGTTTCTTGACTCCTTTGTTTCAATTAGACAACATTAAGATTTCTGTATGTATTCTGTGGTGTTCATAAGATGTAAGCATATTATTCAAACATAAATTTCTAGTTACTGAAGTGGCTTTATTGGTTCTCCATTTTTAAAATGTCTGTTTACATCGCAAGTAAAGACCCAGAAAGGAAATCTCTTCTTTTCTCCAAGTCTCTTAATTCTATTTGTATGATCTGCTTCATAGTTTAAATGAACTCCAGATGTTGTGAATCTAATGTGTTATGCAATTACATTGTTTGAAACCGATATACCTCTATGTCTTAAAAACACCCCTGATCTCAAATCTGTTGAGATTCATCGACATCTCTGAATTTAACAGTCCAGTTTCATATTTTAGCATGAAATCTGGAGACCATCTTAAATCAAATTTAAAAAATATTTAAAAAATTAAGAGGTACTGAGCCATTCATATACATCTTTTGTGAGAAGGATATATCGGGGGGAAACTTAAAAGAGCTTGGGCAAGATCATCCTGAGATTCATAACTCCGACTTCAAAAGACAGAGGAAGGAAATACACCCAGTTTCCATAAAAGAAGTCTTGGCTAATATTGAGAATGCTTTTACCACTTTCCCCCACACTAGGATAATATCCAGAATGGACTCTAAAGCACTTTTTTATAAAAGGCAAATAACTTTTGGGCTGTCTATGTATAAAATGTAGCAGCTATGTATCTATCCATTTATTTATGTATAAAAGGCAACACACTAAATGTGAAGCTGTTTATCAGATTGAAGTTATTGGGCAGAATAAAAACCTAGGATGTAGTGAATTAGACGATGAACTAAACTTCGTTTCAAATACTGATACGGAAAGATGAAGTTCTCTCCAACTTTGTACTTTTAAAGAAAATTAACTCTCATATTTTGCATGTTTTAATGAATCTGTTTTGTTTTTTTTTCTCAGTTTTATGTTGGCATAACAATATTAACAAAAACAGGAAGACGTACAGTTTTGTAGAGCTGTGCAGTAGGGAGCTAATCTGCAGACGGTCACAAATTTATGAACAAGGCAATGTCACCCACCCACTATTCCCCTAATTCCTTTCACTTCCTTCAGGTCAGATATACAAACAGCCAATTAGTAAGCAAATAGATGCCGCAACCCTTTTATGCCAGCTACAATAAGGATTTTAATTGACTTGTTTTGATGTGACTATGTACGTCATTGTATTATTAGTGTGCTCTGCTGTTTTTACAAAGAGCTTCCTCCAAGGACAATGTTCTAAAGTAATACATTGGTTTTAGACTAGGATGGGTTCTCTTACAGCAGAGGCAGGCTCTTAGAATACAATGCAATCTGAAGTAAAGGAGTTAGAGGAAATCGTGATTCCTTTCAGCAGCAGTGGCGGCTTGAATAAGGGAAATAGAAATGCTTTTGAAAGAGACGGTTCATGAATCTGCGTCAGAAAGTTGAGTAACGGCTGTTTCCCATTACCTGCTACTTTTATGTCTTACTTGACGGATGAATAGCTCCACGGCATTGAGACAAATATGAGCTTTCCTCATGATTTTTCAGGGTCATGCTCAGGTGTCTGAATTGTGGGTTCAAGACGCTTTGTTTTTTGCATGAACAGAATTTTCCAGTTATGGCGCTGCTACTGTTTGATTTGTTCATTTCTGGAAGAAAACAAATTCTCTTTGTGCCATGGAAGTGTCACTACAGGTAATCATAATTGGGCAAAGGCCGTACAGAGGCAGGATATGGGGTGGCAAGTAATGAGTAATAAAAACGTTCACCCCTCAGAATCATGAAGTTTAATAATAATTATATCTTGTAAAAACTTTTAAAGACAGGTCTGTAAAGATCATTAAATTGATAAAAAAAATTTCTGGCACAAGGGGAAGTAAATGAATTGGGTTTTCAAGTTCATGTTAAGCTTATTAAGGTAAATGAGAGGTTTCAGGTTGTTTGTTTTTAAAAAAATAAGTGAGACCAGCCACTAGTGGCTAATTGATGAATTGCACATTGAATCACTTACCGTATTTTTGTAAAATAAACCAAATACTTTTGTAAAACGTTTTATATCAACTGTGTAAAAGTTAACAGCCAAACATGTAACATGAACAGACAGTAAACAGTAAAAGTAACAAAAAAGGCTGTAATGTTTTACTTTGCCCCCACTCATCATTCTAAAGTCCACCATTCGTTATCACCATCACTGTTCCAGTGCAACATTGCCCCCACATTAGTAATACCGTAATAGCCAGTAACATTGTCACCACATTACTAATAATAGCTAGTAACATTGCCCCCAAATTACTAATTATAGCTAGTAAGATTGCCCCCACATTAGTAATAATACAGTGGTTCTCAAACTTTTTTAGTCGAGCCCCCCTTTATACCTTTAAAAGAATCTGGGCACCCCCAGATGTAAAATAATAATTAATTAATAATTATTTTAATGTAAAATAAATGTAACTACTCCTTAATGTTAAATAACTCATTATTTATAGCTTATTTAAGTGACAATTCGGTTGCATGGTGTTAAGATATGATCCTTATGTCCCTCATGACAGACAGACAGACAGAGCTGTGCACGCTGTGCATCTGACGTTCACCTGCTGTCATAATATAAATCCTTTTGGTCATCCCTTATGAAAACCCACATAACTCCATTAATGAAGGATCAAACTGTCCAAGTTTGTGAAACTCATTCATTCATTCATTTTCCATTCCCGCTTATTCCCTTTCGGGGTCACGGGGGTCTGCCGGTGCCTATCTCCGGCACACATTGGGCGAGAGGCGGGGTACACCCTGGACAGTTCGCCAGTCCATCGCAGGGCAACATTCACACACACACACATGCACACCTAAGGGGTATTTTAGATTAGTCAATTAACCTAACCGCATGTTTTTGGGATTGTGGGGGAAACCGGAGTACCCGGAGGAAACCCACGCAAGCACAGGGAGAACATGCAAACTCCTTCCAGGAAGGTCACCGGCGAGCCTTGAACCGACAACCTTCTACCTGGAAGGTTTGTGAAACTGTCCAAGTGAATGTTTAGCGGGAAAAAAAAACCCTTTTGGGGAAGAAAAAGTGCGTCTTATGAGCCACGTGAGATCTAATGGCATGTAAAAAAAACATTTGAAAATCATCAGAAAAATATCATTATTCAGCATTTTTATTAAAAATGTTGACCAAACAGGTCAAAGAAAATATTAGAAATGCTATCAAGTTTTTAGTTTTATTTTAACTTGCAACAAGCTATATCTGAACTTTCTTTTGTTAACATGCATTACAACTTTATTATGATATTAAAAATCAATGTACACATATGTATGTATGCATGTCCAAGGACAAGGTTCAGCCAGGGATGGGTTTTAGACGTGTTCTGTCTTTCAGAGCTTGCGGGAACTTTGATTATTGAATTTATCGCTCATTTGAAGCTATAGTATATGATGTATTGATTATATTTATTGATATATACTTGTTATAATTAGTTCTTAGTATTTACCATTTTTGCAGAAAGAGATTAGGGAATAACAAACAAGATTGAAAATCTCAATTTATTCACACATTGGAAACAGGTAAAATCATATCAAGAGGCTACGTCATAGCAAGAAAAGCTATGTTTGAGAGCTCAGAAAACCAAAACAGCCTTCTACACAAATATTTTAATTATTTTAATGCAAACATTAGCACTGCACCGCTAGTGGATGGGTGGTAAGAAATGCTCTCATACAAATCAAACTAGACCCAAGCCATCTCAGCTAAACTTAGCTTAAAACAATATTTTTTTAATGTATAAAGATTTTCAAAAATAATATCACGATAAAATGTTTCAACAACTTACAAACCTTTGTAGCTTGTAGAAAATGTTGAAACTTAAGAGCATCTTTTTGTACCATTGTTAAAAATTTCTTCTTCTTTTCCCAGCCTTGACTCAGGTGATGTGGACCACAGTGAGAATGAAGACATTTCTATGAAAAGCCCATCTGAGACAGAAAAGCCCTCCAGAGGGCGCAAGCGGGGCTCAGGGGCCAATCAGGACGATAAAACGACGGAATCCAAACCCAAGCGGGGCAGGAAGAAGGTAGTCAACACCAGCAGTGAAGATACAGAGGACCACTGGGGTGAAGACAGCAGTCTGGCGGAGGCCTCAATGGAGGCTGAGGATGAGCAGAACAGCCCACCTAAGAGAGGGCGGCGAGGAAGACCGCCTAAGTCTGCGGCATCCAAGGATGAGACATCCAGCAAAGGGAGAAGGGGTCGTAGGAAGGCTGCCCCATCCATAGATGAAGAAAATGAAGAGCAGCAGGAGGAAGAGGAGGATGAGGATGCAGGCAGTGAGAATATGGAGGTGAAGCCCAAGGGCAGACGAGGACGCAAACCAAAGTGAGCAGTTTTTATGCATTTAAAAAAAAAAAAGTTTTTTTCCACATATAAATAAATGCCGTTGTTAAAGAACCCATTTTTATAATGTTTTATACTTTAAGAAGTATTGTGTGCTAGGGGTGTCAAGGTATTAAATTCACAGTCATTTCAGGAAGTGGAATGTTATAACAGAATTAATGTATATGTAATATTGTGATTCCAAATACAAATTTAAAAAATATGAATATTAAATTTGTGTATTTAGGGAATAAATGGATCCAATGAACTCAGCCTCTATATTTTAACGTTAACTCTATTGCTGTATTAGATTTCAGAAACATGTTAATTTTTGTGCAGATTGGATATGTCCGAGACGGCCAGTGATTCTGTGGAATCCACCCCACAGAAAAGACGAGGACGACCTCCGAAGTCCCAGACAGCAGCTAAGAAAGCCAGGTACGCAGATGACGAGCTGTCTAGATTAGATCTTCATTCCTCTGCACTTGTGCAGTTTTGTCCTGTCCTCTCCCCTTTTATTGACTTTTCTAATCCTCCAGTTTCATCGTTTCTCCTTCTGCATCGTCTTCTTTTCTTGAGAATTGTATTCTCCTCCAGGCTTAGTTTTCATTTCTCCCTTCCAATTTTATCTTCACTTGTCTTTTCTTAAGTTGTTTTTGATCCTCCAATCTTGTCTATTCTAGTGATTCTCCTCCTGTAAGGCCTTTATTTCTCATGTCCTCCAGCCTTGTCTTCTTTCCTGCTTCACCCTTCTAGCCTGGACTACACTTACCTATTTTCTCCCCTCCAATGTGTTCTTCCTTGTCTTGCCTTCACTTGTCTTCTGCCCTCCTGGCTTGTATTGTCTTTTTTCCAATCTTATTTTCTCTCATTCAGTCTTTTCTTTTTTTCCCTCTTTCCCCTCTTGTCTTTTGTAATCTTGTCTTCTCTTCCATAGTCTTGACTAGTCTTGTCTCCCCACTCCTCTCAGTCCTACTTATTTGGCTTTACTTGTTTTACTTCAGTGGAGGGCGATCAAGAGTGGCTGCCTCTCATGAAGAGGAGTCGGAAGAGGATATGGACACGGCACAACTGAGTGAAGAGGACGAGGAGGATTCGGTCGACTCTTCACCTAAAGTCAGTACTCTGTCTCCTTTGATGTGTAGCAGAATATAGCAACAATGAATTTAAATCTGTACATTTCTCTGAGCTGCATTCAAGAAATGTTTTAATTTTGAAGAACTTGGTTCTTTAAGGCAATGTTCACTTAGGTCTTAATGCTCATTTCCAATTTACAGATTTTTCTGGCTTTGTTGAAGATAATGTGTTATTATGATCAAATAATATTATATAAGGAAGTAGACCAAGGCAAAGAAATTATTTTGGAAGCAATGGCCAAGTTTTTTTTTTTTTTTTTTAAACCATCAAAAATCTTTATTCTACTTCTTTAAATATGCATCTGACCTTTCTGTATCAAAGTCACTGGAAATTGAGTCTTTTCCAGCAACTTTTCACTGTGAGAAAGCACATCTGATTGAGGATCGATAACGAAAAAGTCGAATACATCTGACTCGGCTGTTCCGGAACAGGTCGCTTTTAAAAAAAATCAGGGCACGTATCTGATCTAGTAGGGATTTTGCCCGAAAAGATTTAGATCAATAAAACAAGGAAGACCAACAATGTCGTTCACTTCCACAATCTTTAATAACAAGTCATATAAAATATTAGTTAAAATTATAACAAAAAAAAACTATGTGAAACTTTGTTACGGATGGTGCTGTAGTGGTTTTTGGTTCTTTCTTTTTTCATAATTCAGTCATTTGTGGGTCTGGGTTTAAATTTTAAACGATTGAAAAGATTTATTGTGTTAGCCTGCTGTGCTGAGACAACCGCATAGCAAATCTTGCAGCATATGTTAGTGATCCATGTCCACTTCTTCTAAACCAAACTGTTTAGATAGCGGTTTCCTCCGCTTTTGCTGTCCAAATACTTCTGTGGCTGCTCTTTTTCTGCCATCTTAACTTGAGCCACGCTAATATTTAAATAATTAATATTTTAGGGACTTTGTGCTGTGGGAGGGTCAAAATGCGAGTGTTGGCCTATATAATAACAATAATTTTTCCTCAATTACAAATTTTTTGTAATTGTTAAGACTCAAAATAGAAGTTGAAATTCAATTAATTGCAAAGCCCAATGATCTAGGACCATATAGGTAAGAAATTGAGAATTGAGCCTTTCAGTCATGACCAAATCGGATACAGGTCACATATTGGCAAACAAATCTGATTTGGGTTGTAGTCTGAACACAGTATATTGGTTCTATTATAAGTGTATTAACACGTATGTCTAACTGTTTAGTTCATGTATTACAAACTAAATGGAAGGAAAAGTAAGAATTAAATCATATTTGTGTCCCTGCAGAAATAAGTCAACAATAAACATGTAAAGCTTCTATTACAGTTGTGTGTGAATCTACAGGTTTCATTAATGAATCTAATGCTTATCAACACGATCTGTTTGCAGTTGCGACAGAAAGTAGGCAGGGGAAACAGAAGATGAAGCTCCCGAGCTGAACACAGGAATCACTGGAGAAAGTCTTCAGGACAGGACTGTGGGCTCGTGGGGACTTTTTGTAGCCATGCATCTGCTTCTGCTACATTTTGCTGTCATTTTCTTCAGTGTGCTTCTGTCAAGACTTGTGATACGTTTTCCATTGTTAAGTGTGCTTACCATGTGATCTTAATCTTATGAGAAAGAAAGTGTAAATAGTTTTTGCTCTCTTACTTTCCCCTCATCCGAGGTTAGGGAGGCAACTTGTATAGATTTTACCTCCAGCTTTAAATATATTGCACCAGCTGATCTGTCCAAGTAAAGGAAAAAAAAAAGTTTTTAGCAGTACTGTACATGTACGTGTGTTTTCTGTGTGTCATTCTGGTCTGTGCTACACAATTAACCATTTTGTAGTTCCCTTTTTTATTTGTTTGTCATTTTATGCTTTTTGTTTTTAAGCCCTTCTCATTTGTGTAATTATCGTGTGCATATGGTCGTGCATGTGCAAATGTGCCTCTGCGGATAAAAGAAACACTGGTCTGATGGAATGGAATCCATGTGTTTGTTACATTTACAGCCCAGTATTGATTTCATCAGTGTTTTGGTACCACAGGAAGGTGGTAAAGAGCATTAGTTTTTAATATTGGCCATCTTGGGAAACAATTGAAGATTCTTCCCCATCAAAATCAGTTTTTCACTCTGCTGAACCAATAAAATATTCTGTATTAATTAATCACTTGTGGATTTGATTGTATGGAAATGTGGCTTCAAGGGGTGGCACTATATTCCTTTCAAAATTCATATATTAATATCACCTGATTGTATTTTTTTGTCTTTATTTATGTACCCTTCTTTTTCTTAAAAACAAAATGGTAATCTCTTTTTGGTGTTTTAACTAATGTTTTTGTTTGTGATATCACAAACCTTTAGATCCCACCCGCAAATCTTGATCGACTTCTAAAAATCATGACTCTAGTCGTCATCTAAAGGGGTTTAGTATTGCAGTCTATTGTGTCTGTTCAAAGTGACAAACATGACGTCTCCCAACAACTCAATGAAGGGTCCTGAACAATATGGAATTTCACCACAAATAGCTGTGTCTGCCATGGTCCTGCCCACAAATTAACTTTATTTAAAAAATAAAAATGTACAATCTGGTGGCTCAAGTCACATCATGTGACACTAGGTTTCAGGCCAAAGTTCTTCTCAGCTGAACTTTCTGCAGCGGATGTAGAAGCCTCAACTTTTGCATTTGCGGTCGCGATCCCACTCAAGTCAAAGGAATTTAATTGGAAGTGTAACCTTGAATAGATGGTGACACCACTACTTGCCTAAGATGAATAATCAGCAGTAGCTATGGATCATTTTAAGGCCAGCCTCCAAATGAAGTAAATTGGGCTATTGGTATGTTTTAAGCTTTTCATAAAACCACATACACTTGAGAAATTGTGTCCGTTTCAAAAACCAGGAATGCAATTGGTTTAATTGATGTGTAAAAAAATTAGACCTAAAATACCCAATTGAAACAATAGAAAATGTGGCAATTTGTAAAAATGCATTGTGTCAAAATCAGCTGTTATATTAAGAAACAAAGCAGTGCAGTTATGTAACATGTTACAAAACACTACTAATAATTAATGATACTGCTTTCAGACTGGAGTTTTGTGCTAATATGACATTCATTACTGCTTTTTTTATTTTAAAAGGATATATTTGTATAATAAATAGTTGAGAACCCATAAAACTTTGTATGATTAGAGTTGATCATTTTATGTAAGTTCAGTGGTTGATTTTATAATATAATATAGTGTGCTCAAATCACAGTGGGATCGTTATTTACTCGTTGGCTTTTGTCTCTCTCAGCACGCTTTTGTGCAAGTCTGAATCATCCTTAAGCAAATGGAAATCCTGCTTTCCCTCGACCGTTTCGCATGTGTCAGGTGTGTGTTTATGTGGACAGATCACGTGCCCTTTTCTACCAATCATAGAGCCGGATGCAACGCGGCACGCTATGGTCTGTTGCTGTTAATGGGGAAGTGCAATTCGTTCAAGCGAATCGATTCCTTCGGATGAACTTAAGTTGGGTGTAAATTTTCCGGAATTTAACGTCGTGTAACTCATCCTACATTTTAAATCCTCATTCACGTATATTGTAGAGACTGTGGGAAAAAAGTGGATAACTGCGATCCAGTTTAAGTCAATTGTTCATATGAACCGATTTAAAAAAAATAGATTCATTCTGGAATCGGACAGTTACTCCAGAAAGGTTGTCGAGTGTATGGAGGATGATTTTAAATGCCCATCCTCAGTGTCCATGTTTGCTGTATGGACATAGTATAGATAGTTTTAATCTTTTTACTTACTTCCACGTCGATTTAATGTTGCGAATCAAAGATATAAAGCTCGTGTGCGCCTTGCCGTCTCATCATCTGCAGTTCTGAGGCGCTTAAGGTAGGTTTGATTCACTAGAACACGTTGCTGATTCTTGTGTTTTACACGAGCCAGAGATTATATTTTTAATTGGAGGGCTTCGAATGATCTATATCCCAGTTCTCTTCAATGTTATCTCAGCATTTGTCTCTAGATGTTTGAGAATGAAATACGTGTTTGTTTGTTTTTTTTTTTTATCTGGGATTCACTGCTTGCGTTTTAAACTTTATTAGCCATTGATTTATTAGGCACTGGATTCTCAATCCTAAAATGAGACAGAAAGCAACATTTAATGTTTTTATTATCATTGTTTTTAGTGTGTACTATACATTTTAAAATGCATTTAGCAATGCATAATGTTTTTTTCTTACAAAGTAAAAAATGTATTGGTATTAACAGTAAAAGGTGCGTGTAGTTGTAATTTATTTTTCTTATGTAAATTATGTAACACCTGCAACAGCAATCATTTACATTAGTAATGAACAATGAATACATTTTACAGTTTCTGCATGCACACAATTGCTTATTAAATTGTATGTGGTTTTTACCATCCTTTTAGGGCCCTGCAGATTTTTGATCCACACCATAATAACAATTCATGAGCCAAACAAAATTAGTGGCTAAAATAAGAAACAGCTTTTATTTATTTTGTCCATATTGGCTACTTGGAGAACTGTGTTATACTGGGTATTGCTTGTTTCTAAAATTAGAAGCTGCTTTTCAGTATTCTCAGAACATCCTGCTTGCAGCTGCTTACATAATGCCTGTCAACTTGAGCATGTTAATGATCCGAAGGGACAGTGGGATGCAATCGGTGTGTGCCGTGATGATGGTACTTCTCTCCCATCCTGCTGATAAAAGAGAAGTAATTTTTAAGCAAACCTTTCAAATGCTTTTGCTTTGACGGATCAAAGCTTTGTATTTGCTATTTGATGTCTGTGAGGGTGGTGTTGTCTGGGTATGGTGGGGGTTACATCCATCTTTATTTGATGCATCCGTAAATTACTTTTTTTTATGATATATTGCATTACCAGCTGAAACTAAATTAAATAGCACTATATTGTGAAGGAATCGAGTGTAAAAGAACAATGACCTGTGTTCATTACATTAGCTTTATCCAAATCAGGATTTGATTGTAGGCAGTACAGTGGCTGAGTTTGTTTGTACCTTGCGTCGAACATCTTTTAAGTGCCCATAGGCCATATTTCTAGCTATTTAGCTTTATTTGTTGATAATTAAACATGCAGAATTGAGGGTTTAGCTGTTATCTTCATTTGTTGATGAGCTAGCATTTAGAACTCGGGCTGCAACAGATATCCCTGCATGTAGGGCTGGGCGGTATGACCAAAATTGTATTTCACGATAACTATATATTTCACTATTTAGTATGTATGTATGTAGTTATTCCAGGCTTTATATAATAAATAAGCTTGAATATTTAAGAAAATAATTAGAGAAGAAGAATCACAGACATAGAACACGGTAAAAAAAGTATTTAATCTAACACTAATGAAGCTAATACTACTACTAAGACAATGCTTATACTATTATATTCATTCGTTCATTTTTTAACCCGCTTATTCTCTTTTAGGGTCACGGGGGTCTGCTGGTGCCTATCTCCAGCGCATATTGGGCGAAAGGCATGGGTACACCCTGGACAGGTCACCAGTCCATGGCAGTATACTATTATATGTGGTATAAATATAATATTTACAATAAAATCTCAGCTAAAACACTGCTAAAGTATTGCTAAGGCAATCACAAGAAATGAATCCCTCATCTGTCAGTGCTCTTCTACGCTCCACAAACTTCCCACCCCTGGCACACACGCAATGTCGTCTTTAGCATAATAAATGTAATATCAGTCGAAAGGTCTGTTTCCACAGCTTTCAGAATCTGTTGAGATTTTTTTTCGATCTGCCCAGAGCTATGGTAGTTTAAAGTGCACATGTCATTATTCTGGATTTCCTGAATCGATAGTGTTCATTTAAACCGAAGATCGATTCAAATCAGAGAATCAATATTTTTTTTACCCAGCCATAGCTGTTAGCTTCATCTTAGCATTCAGAACTCAAGACAATAGCTGTGTCCCAATCCAGAAGTGTGCATCCTCCCGAGTGTGTATTTTAAGGCCACTTATGTCATAACGGTGCGCCAAGACCGTACAATGCTTAGCGGGGTTTTTTCCCCTATTAGAATCAACACAAAACACACCTGAATTTATATTTACATGTAAGCGACACGTTTTTTTTAAATAAAGGACAGTATATTCAAGTTTAAATGCTGGTAGTGATAGTCAAATTTTAAACCATAATTTCAGTATTTATTGGTATTTGTGGAGTCATTATATTTTAAGAAACAGACGAAGGAGTTTATAAAACATCTGAAAACAGAATGAAGCTTGACAGTCATCCTTGTTTAAATTACACACAATATAAAATAGAAAATAACCCCAGAGGGAAATGTGACCAATGCAACTAAAACGAAACTACAGAGCATGTTTTACTACAATGTATTTAAAATAAGACAATCAATAAATAAATAAAGAAATTAAACAATTAAAAACAAACCCTAAATCACTAGACAATATATTAAGCAACAAAAGAACTTACAGTGATCTTAAATATTTATTAGACACAAAACATTAATATAAAACAATCACTTAAAGAATAGTATCAATAATACAAGAACGTTTCATTTATTCATTCCGGGGTCTAAACTACTGATCCAGCTGGTGGCGCTAATGCATCATAAGAAAACTGCCAAAAAACAACAGAAGAAGAAGCTAGACCGTCCCGTTTACCAAGGGTTTTTGCAGCCTTCAGAGGATCCTCCCAAACCACAGCCTTAGAGGCTGGATAGGAAGGACCCTCTGGACGCTTTTAGAACCTGGATTGGGACACAGGTAATGACTGTGAAGACTGTGCTGGTAGTTAAAAATAAACTTGCATTAACCCTTCTGTTGTGTTTTCAAGTTTGACTGTGTAAAAAGTACACTTTTCCTTTTTATCCTGGAATGAGGCTTCATCTAATCCTCAGACACACATATTTAAATGCAGCAAAAGCAATTTTCACAATTTTAGTAAATTCTAAACGGCTCAAAAAAAAAAGTTACATCTGTGGTGTTACGGGTCCAAAATGACCCGGTAGAGAATTCTGGCTTTTGTATGCATCACTTAAAAGCTATGGGTTTTCCAAATGATCAATTATGGTCCAATATGCACAGTTATGGCCCACATCATCATACACAAACACGCACGCACGCACACACACACGCACATGCACACACACACACCCACGCACACAGGCCTCTTTCACATGCATAGGTACAGACATGTACACACACACACCACCCCTCAAGTGAACTCAAACTTTACATTGTTCATAAACACTGGCACATACAAAGAGGGTTTGGGATATTATCAGTTGAATTCTGTAGGAGCATCTGTTAACATGAGAAAAAGATATACTGATCATGAGGCACTGGGTCGTATCTTTGCCAATGATGGTGATCCTGAGAATAGAGGGGAAAGTGAAGCTAAGGAGGATGTGTCTGAGGATGAGGTTCTGTGTGACCCTGAACAAGACCAAACATATCAAGAGGACCCAAATGTCACAGATGATCAAAGACAGGTTTTCAAGTCAAGAAAAGGTGACAATTCATGTTTATCAAGCCCTCTTCAAACCCATACCAGGGTAGCGACAGAGAACATCCTCAGAATGACTCCAGGGCCTACTAGATACGCTGTGTCACACGCCCAAGACATCAAGTCAACGTTTGAACTGTTCTTTCCACAATCTATTCAGAAAATCCTACTTGAGATGACCAACATGGAAGGGAGAATTTGCTGATAGCTGGACAGAGATGGACAAAACACAGCTCGATGTCTACATGGGACTGTTGCTTCTTGCGGGGGTATACAGATCCTGTAATGAAGCTACGGCCAGTTTATGGGATGGTGAATCAGGACGTCCTATTTTTCATGCCACAATGTCGTTTCAAGCCTTTCATGTGTTATCAAGAGTACTACGTTTTGACAACAGGGAAACAAGAGTTGCTCGTCGTGAGAATGACGAGCTTGCTCCCATTAGGGAGGTTTGGGACAAATGGGTGGAAAATTTACCCTTTGTATACAATCCTGGGCCAGAGGTAGACAGTGGATGAATGGCTAGTCCCATTCAGAGGCCACTGTTCCTTCAGGCAGTACATGCCAAGCAATCCTGGACAATAAGGTACCAAAAAATGGGCAGCATGGGATGCAAAAACTGCCTATGCATGGAATATGCAAATATACTGGAAACCTGAGAATGGAGTGTCAGAGAAGTTTATCGATGTTCTTTTTATGGTTAAATTGTTTGGTTAATTGGTATGGCTAAATAGAAATTTGTTTTATGACAAAAAAAATTGACGTGTTGTCTTTATCCTACCATTTATCTATGCGGGTCCGTTTTGACCCGAAACACCAAAGATGTTACTATTGTTGATAATTTAAAATAATAATAAAAAAATAAAAGAAAATTTTGGTAGGTGTACTCTAATATTAGTTTTTAACAGATTTACAGTTAATTTATACTCATTCTATAAGAAAAAAATATATATTTAGTGAATTTAAACAGTTTTCGCAATCAAAAACGAGTGGTATATTTTAAAATACTGTGTCTGTGGAGCCAACAAAAAACAATTCCCACACTGGTGCCATTTATATGAATACATACTAAGCCAGCAATTAGCTGAAAAACAAAATTTGAAGAAAACTGGTGATTTTAAGCATTTTCAAGCATTTTTAATTCACGGGTCCAAATGGACCCGCTAACACCACAGGTGTAAACAGGTTTCTAACACAACACAAGGGTTAAAAGATATAAGGACTGGGGTTGGAATTGTTGTGTGCGATTACTACCATCAGGAATCTATAGGCTTGTGACAAGTAGAGGTCACATCTAGACTACAAGCTAGATTGATTATCAACTGTTACCAGCGATAACCCCCTTCAGGTAAATTAAAAGTGTTGCTAGGATTTACTGATCAGACTAAGTGATTAGCATGTCGTGCTGAAAATGCTGTAGACTGTGATTTATGACCAGGTTTTTATTAGAACAGACAGACTTTTATGATTGGTTAACAAATACAAACATGTTTGCAGGCTATAAATATTTAAGTTTGTGTGTCACTGTTAATGACAACCGTTTGTCAAATTTGGGATGCCTTACAACGTTCAATGTTTTATTTTATCCTCCAACTCTGGCATAGACCAACAGTTCTTTGAATTTCCTACAGAAAATACAACCAGGTCAATAAGTAATTGATCGGCCTGTGATTTATTTATTTTTTTTTTCAATTCTGCCATTGTGGAAGCTTCTAGAATTTCCAGAATGGGTGCATTTCTGTGAGATCGGTGCATTTCCACTGTGAGAGGCCGATTGAAAATGAAAAATTGGGAAAACACAACATGTTTGCACTCATTGCAGGGAGTTTGGCCTACTCCTCACACTGAACAACACTTGTTTCACTGAACAACACAGAATGCTTCTTAAGAAGCCATTCGCTTTGAGTTGTATTCCAAAGAAAGATCCAGCCAGGGCCCATCTTTAATGTTTTGACCGAGGGAAGGAGGGCTTTGCTCAATATTTCACAACACATGGCCTCGTATCTCCTTAAAACAGTGCATGCATCCTGTCGGGGTAAAAAAAAAAGAATATGATGCTTTCCAGTCCTATGTTTCACTCTAGGTATGGTATTATTGGGATCCCTCTGGATCATGCAAATGAACTGACACCTAATTTTCAATCATGACGTCTTTCGTGCATTACCGATAGTAGCCTAAGAAACTGAGGTCCTAGCTCTCTGCATGGCAATGATCAGCTCTTCCTGTGTAGTTCTGGGCTAATTCTTTACTACTCTTAGCTCAAACAGTTCTTGTTTTTTTCACCCAGCTAATCAGCAATTGTTTCAAAATTTCCAGCTTTGTGAAGGTTTACAAGTTTGTCTGTTGTGTCTTTTGAAAGCTCTTTGGTCTTGCCTATATGTTGCTATGTAGATTGACTGATTATGGGATGCACAGTACCTCAAACAGGTATACAAAATTAACATCAGGATATAGATTGACAACATCCAGCCCCCACAACTTATGCATTGCATGCTGACACGCTTATACTGTGGTTTTTGTTGTTTGTAATTTTTTTTGGTAAATTATGGTGTATTGCTGATTTTATAGGCACACATTTTAATATTCATATTAATTGTACAGCCGAATAAGTTACATTCATAGCCCGTGCCATCTATGCTTTCAGTTTCTTCACAGCTTAACACATATTCCACCGTTTTACCATTTTTGATTATCTGATCATATTGAAGTGATCCGCTGTCAATATTGCAATGGCTGGCCAGGTTTATTGATTGAACAGTACATATTGATTCAAAATCATACAGACCATGACAGTCCAAAACTTTTCCGTGCCTTTCAACCTTGTGTATCGGGCACAATTTATTTTGCTGAATATAAAAAAAAAAAACCTTTGTCAATAATGTGCTTTCACACATTTACTTGGATTACATTTCATTTTCTCTTTTGCAATGTTATTGTTCAATTGACAAGTTGAGAAAGCAAAGGCACTCAAATGCCACCAAAAAAAAATACCAAGACCTGCTTTCAACCTGTTTGGACCAGAGCGTTCTGAAAAGGACCCCAAGCATTAATTCTTTGCTGTTGTGTTGATTTTCATTTTAAAGGATTTTCTTAAGAAAGTTTAATATCAAGTTTATATCTATTTTGAAAAAATCCTCAACTTTTCTGCTTGAACCCAAGGTGTCAATGTTGCCCTGCGATCGACAGGCAACCTGTGCAGGGTTTGCCCCTCCCTCTCGCCCAATGTCCACTACCCCAGCAGACCCTGTGACCCTGAAAGGAAATAAACGGGTTGGAAAATGAATGAATGTTTTGGGGGATGTGGGGGAAACCAAAGTACCCGGAGTAAACCCACGGAAGCACTGGTAGAGCATGCAAACTCCTTCCAGGTAGGTGAGCCATGAACCGGCAACCTTCTAACTGATAGGCCATAGTGCTTCCCACTGTGCTACTGTGCCGCCCTGAAGTAAAACTCTATAATTGACCATCATGTATAAAGCAAAAGAAAGTATTATATGACAAGCAAGGCCTAGAGAACAAATCAAAGGTGGCAGCACGGTTTGAAAAGCACAGTCGACTTTGTATTTCAATTATGCAGCATTGAGGGCAATAAAGGCATGGAAGTCTGCGGCTGTCTGCTTCAGAGCTCATTTTAAGAGATTTACTGAGCGTTTGTGTTTGGAGGTGGCAAATGATGAACAACTATGTGTTGGTGCAGTATGCGTGCGTGCGTGCGTGCGTGCGTGCGTGCGTGCGTGCGTGCGTGCGTGCGTGCGTGTGTGTGTGTGTGTGTGTGTGAAGGTTTGGTGTTGATATGTTGGCTACTGATGTACCACTGTGAGGATTTGACAAATGCATCTGTACTGCGGCTGTCTGAGGCAGGGAAGCAGATATTTACCAAAGACCTTTTGTACAAAGAAATATACTAAAACGTTGAGTATGGACTTAGCTGCAAATGTTCCTACACACATTTGTAAATGTTTGAATCAGTGCATACATGCAAAGTTAAATTCTGAAGGTTAATGCTTGTGCTGAAATCATGTTGTGTAGTCTCTGCTAGAAAGGTGGGATCAACAGTGAATATTGATGTAATCTTAAATCCAAAATACGGAATTATATGTACCTCCCAGTCACCCAGATCAGCTGGTTACCATAGAAATGACCATTATGTAGCAGGTTACAGGCAAAATTCTTTATCCGAGGCAGAAGCAAATGTCTGGAACATTGACATGTTGGAAGGGATGATCATCTTTTTGTCTCTATGATGAATCCTATAAGGTGTGGTTGGTTACTCAAAATCTTCAGATTGATTTGTCAACATATTCAACATGAAAATGCTCATATTAAATTCCATTCAGTCTGTGTGATTAAAGATTTCTTACTCTAAATATCTCTAACTATCTCTAACTCACTCTAATATGTACATTATGTCATATGTGAGATCCAACACAGATTCTTTTGTACATCTAACCCTGTTTTTCTCTGATTTTTATGTCATTGAACGTTACCGATACATAATTTGAGTGTGATTGCAGGTTTTCAGGTTTATCTGTAACATTAGATGTGTCTCAATCCAGGTTCTTGAATCCTTTGGAGGACTCCGTCTACCCAGCCTCCAGAAGCTACGGCTTGGGAGTATCCTCCGGAGGCTGCATTAAGCGATTAACTTTCGATTAACTTGACTCGACATCAATGTGGTTGAATGAAAATCATTTTTATCTTTAACATAATATACAAACACTGCCCCGTTTCTGTAGAATACACTCACCCTCTGAGCTTCCGAAGAAATGCGCTTTCGCCCTCTGGGTTCCTGTAGTCCTTCTAAAGTAAGGATTATGCATTTAACCATTGTTACAGTGAAAACTGCATTTAGAAGTGCGATAGGCTTTCTTAACAAGTTGCTTTGCCACTTCACAAAAACTAGATAGAAATTTGCTTTGCTCTTTACGCCCTACTAACGTCATCAAAAGAGCCAGCTTCCATTGGTCGTTCTGAGATTCTGCTATTGCAATCTGAAACTCTTTTTCATTGACACCACTGGTTCAGTCAGATCTGCGATGTCCCATTGGCACGCAACGTTTGGGCACATTGTCGCACGAAACTTCAGGCTAAAAATTTTGGTTCAGTATGTAGAGACCTTTAGCCTGACTTCATAGGCTACATGAGGAACTTCCAAATCAACATCTTATTCAAATGTTTCAATTATTTGCTTGTATGAGATTTGAGACAATTTGCGTTGGACTGGTGATGTATATTTCATCATTTGTTGATTATCATTTATTTTTGGAGAGCAATCAACAATCCTCACAAAGCCGTCCAATGGTTTGATCAGCAGAGAATGGACCTTGCAATGGCATGTTTCAACTCACATGAAGGCAAGGACTAAAAGAAGTTTCGCTGAATTAATTTCAGGAGGAAGTTAGTTCTACCAATCTGGTATCCCAGCTGCTCTCTGTTAAACTCAGACCGCAGCTATCCTCTCTCCCTACTTCATTGAGGATAGAAAGCAGTCATCCACTGTCCACAGCTTTTGTTTTCATGCACTTAACAGGAACACTTAACCTGTTTGCTTACCAAGGCTTTTGATGTCTGTCTGGGAGAAGTCGTGAAATGAAAGCGTGTTCTGCATTGCAGTAATTTGGCATCAAAGAATCTACTAAATGCAATTATTATGAATGTAAATGTAAAGCATTGGATCTAAATGTTGTGAAAATAGCTAATTTTGTTCCCTTTCTTTCCATTGTTCAAGATGAAACATGACTAAAATACCACTTTATTTTATTCACTCGGGTTTATTTGCTTTTGCTGCAATGGAACAGTCAATGTGGCATAGTGAATTATTTTTGTTGCTTATTTTAGAAAAGGCTGTGGAAGGAAAGGTTTTGTCTCGTGTCTCACCTCGTCTTTCTCTCTCTCTCTCTCCCTCTCTGTGTCTGGTGAAGTGCTGGAGATGCTCTGTGGGCTTTAATAGTGAACAGCATGGAGGAGGCTGCAAGCCAGCTGGAGAAAGAGCATGTTCATAGCGTCTATGAGAGAATTGCACCCTACTTCAACGACAGTCGCTACAAAGCCTGGCCCAAGGTCAAACAGTTCCTGCTCCAGCAAGAGCCAGGCAGCATCGTTGCTGACATTGGTGAGCTCTTTTTTTTTTCCCCCTAAAACCCTTTTGTCAGTGAGATCTGTGTGCTTGCTACACTTTTGATGGGAAATATTTCTTGTCTCTTGGCATAATTACAAATACAAATGCGTGTCCGTTCACACCAAGGCGTGAGTGCAGCTATTACAAGATTACCATCTGGATTGATGCAAAGCAGCAGTTTAAATTCCTACACGACAGTGATTGGCCATAGTTTTTGAACCTTTGAGCAGTGCTACCAATAATAAATGCAATATTTTACAGTTTTTTACTTTTAGTGACTATGGGTCACAGAAGTACTAGAATACTAGAAACTATGGTAGCATGTCAAGTGTACAGTATTTTTTTTTAAAGTGCTTTAAATGACTATCACTTACTATTTGTACACCCGGATAATTGAAAACCATGAACACTAAATGGGATTTTGATTGGATTCTGATGCTTAGCAGGCTTCTGAACAGAACTGCACCCTGCAGAGTCAATTGATCCTGATTGGTTAAAATTGGTGCTTGCAAACATAGAGCATATTTATTCTACTACGTGAAAAATGTTACATAGTGTACCTTTGATTTGTTTAAAACCTTTTTGTACCGTTTCCTTTTTGGTAATATGTTCCCCAATGGACTTGGTCAGACAGTCATTCTCCAACACTGCTGACACTTTGGAAAGAGTGTAATTTTTTTACATCTTTGGCAGGTGTTTTATTCTGAAGTATTGCTTGTGAAGGGTTTTATGTCTCTTATGGGCTTTTAAATTGTGTACTTGTTTCTAAGTGCTTCCATGTGGAGTAATGTTTTTTAATTATTCATAAAAGACTTCTCTCTAAAATATTGATATTTTAAAAACTAACAAAAATATTTTTTTTTTCAGTTCTGCCAGTAAAACAAATGGACTAGGAAGTGTTTTACATCTCCAGTCAATACATTAGTCCCTAGGTGAACCCCTGCATCAATGGCTCATTCTTAAAGAGAACTTTTTGCGACCTTCCTGAATAAATCATCCATTTGAACAAATCAAGTTGGCGAAAAAAATTAATTTGTATTACAGAAAAAGACATTTTTCATTAAATGTATTTTATTTATTTTGAATTAAAATGTCAATTTTCTGCCTATCTTTGAGTCCTGTTTGAAGAAAGAGCGGCTAATGTTAAAACAGTTGCCATTTAACCACAGGGCCCATCACCTCAGGCACACTTCCTTGCTATGAAGGTATTTTTGAATTGTAAGCTACAATAAGTTTATGTATTGGTCACTTGCTTTGGTATGGGATTAAAATTCTCTGCATAAAAAATATATAATTGCTCTCAAAGGCAGCAAATAAAGAGAGAAAAAAATTGGTCCAAGTACAGAGCACAGAGAAAGTTTTATATGAAAATTATAACAATCTGTGATGGACTGGAAACCTGTCCAGGGTGTACCCATGCCTCTCGCCTGATGACCGCTGGAGACCCCCGTGACACTGAAAGGGAATAAGCGGATTAGAATGAATACTAACAACTTAATGATGAACTGTGTTGAAGGCTCTTATGAGGCCCAGCATCACTAGCACCACAGGATTCCTAGTATCCAGAGATAAAGGAATGTCACGGTGTATTAAACATAATAAAATCAAGTATATGAAATTTTTTGCAGTATAGTAACATTCCACATTTGGAACCCCCAGCCGGGCCCTCCGGGGTGTGATCACAGTGGCTAGTAAAATTTTCAGATGTTAATTATATTGTAAGATCTTTAAACAGCAAAATAACAGCAGCAAACATGTCAAAGGATCATTCCCATCCTGAACTTCTCTCAGGCAAATGTTGCCAACCTATAATTTCTCAAACAGCCATTTCTAACTTGGCGCAAAAGGGGAGCTGAACTCTTTTAAATGCATATAATATGGAATTGAATAAATGATTAAAAATCCAGTTTCTGAACCCTTTACAGTTTAATAAGGTGAAACTAGCAATAATGTTATTATGAGATTACACTAATAAAACAAATAAGGGATTCATTCTTGTGGTTGAATTTAGTTTTTTTATGTTGTGTACTGATCACTTTGTAGGGTGTGGCAATGGTAAATATCTGCACATCAACGAGGAGGTCTTCAAACTGGGATGTGATGTGTGTGGTCCACTGGTGGATTCAGCCTGGAGTCGAGGTCATGAGGTGCAGCTCTGTGATGGCCTGTGCTTACCCTATAGAGATGGGTGCTTCGACGCTGTGCTCTCCATCGCAGGTACCACATCCATACAAATATTCCTAAGAATTAATGAATGATTCCTTTTGGTTCAGATTCAAAAAGTAGTCTGTTAATTAATTAACAATAATTAAATATTATTGTGACTTTTAGTAATAGAAAGGTTATTTAATATAATTAAATTTAATAACTTTTTTTTCATTCTATCAGTGTTTTTACTATTTAATTGAATGAAATGCAATGCTGCAACTCAAACTAATTCTATAACTGTTCTCTTGTGAAGAAGTGCATATATTTTCAATCAATAAGGTCATCCTATATATATATATATATATATATATATAAATTTTACTTTTTTTTTTCTCCCAATTTGAAATGATTTCATATTCACATCAAGGGAAACAGATTTTTGGCCCCATGCTGATGTATGACAGTACATAAAGAAATGATAAATAAAATGGTCTGGGGACCGGCTGCACCACTTAAAGACCTTTTGGTTCTCCTTGATATCACTCTTGGCTGTGTGTTTGTGGTGATTGTTATGCCAGAGACACAGGGTTGATTTATATAGATGTAAATAAAAAGTTGATTGCAACATTATGTTCTAGATTATTCCATTGCAACCACCCTGTTTGAAATAGCGACCGAATTGGCATAACCCTATCCCAGCTTAGGTCTTTGGAGTTTGGTTTATTTTACTCATGTTGAGCAACTTTATATTTTGTCACTTACCCAGACTGTTTACCTTAGCAACCACTTTGGCATATCTCTATCTCAACTGGTCTAAGTCGTAGAGACATGACGTTTGGTTCATTTTACTCATATTGACGTGGGAAACATTTTATCACTGACCCCTCCATAGCGATCAGAATGTTCCCCATCACTTTCCTAACAGAGTTGATAGAAATCTGATAATGGAAAATTTTTAGTGGCCAATAAAAATTGTGCTCATTAGACAATAAACACTGGGATGAATTTTAATCACTATAGTGGGGTTGATCACAAACTAGCTTGTTGGTGTGCACACAAAAACCAGGAAAAGAAGGGTTTTCATCTGCTGTGTTCATTTTAAATTATGCATAGTGTTGAGCTGTTTAACCGATCAAGAGGGAGGTCTCAATTCTAATTCAATTGGTTTCCCATCCTGGCACATAATGTTCTGAAATGGTGAAATGTTGTCATGTTAATATAAACATCTAGTTATCGTAAAGTGCTGCAACTTGTGTTTATGATCTTATATGACATAATTAGCACATCGACTCATGTTCTGATGTTAACGTTCATCAGAGCACATTTAATGTGACCATACTGGCATTTGTGTGATCCGCTCATTTAATTTCAATCTTCTGGTAGTGGAGGCTTTAATTTGAAATGTGAATATTTCCATAGGTTGATTTAAGTTTCATGAACTGGAGAAATAGAGGTGTTACTAGGCTACAGGAGATTAGCGGTCGATGGAAGAGGTCCCAGAGTGTTTGTTGTCAAGCTGTGCAGCTGGGTCACCTGGCAACCCCTCATGAATCCTCAGAGAGGGGATTAATGTGGCTATTGATGAGATCAGTCTTATAATGGTTTAAACACTCAGAGGGCTCCTCTGAACATGTGAAATAAACAACTGATGTAAGCAAGACTCGGTTTTTGTTTGTATTAGTTCTTCCTACCTCCTCAAAACTCTTTTGGTATAAGTGAACTGTTTCAGGTTTAAATGAGAAGTCAAGGTAATCACCCCATCTTTCTTTGCACTGAGGCGGTGTTGGCAAGTAGTTCTGTGGAAAACAATATTATATATATATATAAAAGCAATATATTTAATAGCCTTGGGGAAAATATGGAAGTGGGAAATTTCTTTATGGTAGGTTATTTATATTCAAAACAAAAACTGGAGTAAAATGTAAAAAACAAACTGGTCGTTCAACTGGTGCATTTTCTCCATAGGTTAAAGTAACATATGTACTTCTTCTGATCGCTAAACATGGTGGATGGAGATGTGAAGGTTTGGTTTAATGGTAGTTGGTCCCTCCAGGATTTCGCTGGATTATTTTTGTGATTGTTGCTGCCTAAAATGTCAGAATTTGCGGCAACTTTTTGAAAAGTTGCGTTTTTTTTTAAAGTGTTCTTTCCTTTTATTATCTCCTATTTATTATCTCTTATCTTATACCCTCGCGACCTTCTGCACGCTCTGATCACATGCAGATCTGTCAGCAGACAACCGCTGCTTCCTTAAAAAAATCATGTTGTCCCTGTAAAATATTTAGACTTTTAGCATTTTTTTTTTCTCGCAGCGCCACGGCTACGTCTATGTACTGGAATAAATGATTGATGAAACTACCGTGTGAAAGCATAAAACAACAGTTCTATTAACCGCCCCTCTCAAACTTGCTAGCACTATCACCTTTGCCTACGCAAGTACTGCCGGCAAAAGCAAACCACCACAGACCTAGTTTTACAAACGTTGTCAAGTTTTGTTGTTTACCTTGTTCCTTTCGCTGCTTGTGATGGATTTGCGAGCAACAGCTTCGGTGATAGTCACCTGCCGTGTCGGCTCTTGCACGGACATGCTTCTGGCATGTTTTGCTGTAGAAAAGTGTCGGTCAAGCGAGTTTTTTTTTTTTTTGTGTTCCACGACAATGTTGCACACAGAGCAAAAGAGTTTCCCTCCACTTTCATGGAGAACATTAGGGAATTGCTTTGCACGGTCTTTTGCAGTGATATTTGTAGGTAAGTGTGATGTATTTGCGCTCATGCCTGCTTTCTCTGATAAGGAAGTCCTGTGTGAAAATAATGCCGCGTACAGTGACGAACCAAACTTATTCGTCGAATTTGCAGTAAAGTCGCTGTGATTGGATGAAATTGCAAGGGTGCAAATAAATCGTGATGATTGGCTGAATTTGTTTGAATTGGAGCGATCGCAACATCTGGACTTTCTGGAGGGACTGGGTGATTAGATATTTTGTGGAAGTTGGTGTATTTTTACTAGGATTTAAAGAGAATTCTTTCTGAGGGCCTAAATATTTTTTGTGACTGTAGAAAACTGCTAGATAGATATTTATCATTTTATTGGGAACTTACACACGCACACACACAAGCCACACATTACATTTTTAATTATGTATAAAACAATTGTTTTTTTTGTTTTTGATGAATGAAGTCTTGCATTTTAGAATGAGTGAAACCAACCAAACGTCATGTCACTAGGATGCTCTGATGCTAGGGTACACCTTTTGGTTGCTAAGGTGTGTTTATAAATTTTTATTTATATATTAATGCAGTTTTCCTCAAATGTTTAGTCATCCACCACATGTCCACCAAAGAGAGGCGTATCCGAGCAATAAAAGAGATGGCACGTACCCTTCGCATCGGGGGACGTATCATGATCTATGTCTGGGCCATGGAGCAGAAGAGGCGCAAGTTTGAGAAGCAGGACATCTTTGTTCCATGGAACCCAAACCTCTCATCAACCCGACAGAGAGGTGACGGCATCATGGAACAGACCATAACCAGTGATAAGCACAGGAAAGTGAGAAGCACATCCTCCATGGTGGATGAGGAGGACATGATCACCCTTTGTCAACCTAAACCTCTGCGGCTTTGGTTCTTCTCCAGATCTTTAGATTCAGTACTGGATTTTGGCAGTCTGACCAGGTCTCGTTCCTCCACCAGCACTTTACAGAGCCCAAGCGATGAAACAAAGGGGAATAGAAGCAGACCAGGCAGTGGTAGAGCTCTCATCAGGCAGATGTCCAGTATTTTTTCATCTTCTTCAAGAACCAGTCTAGAGGAAGACGTATTTATGTCGGATTCTAATGAAGCTGTCCATAAAATGGACAACGGAAGGATTGGCAATGCGAATAAAAGTGTTCCTGTAGAGCTGGTCCATGAGTGTTCCTTGGATCCTCTGCCCGACATGGTCTATCATCAAAGTGTGTCAAGCGTACAAGATGAAGAAACTAGCCTTCAAGAGCCTTTGCAGATGAAGGAAAGCTTGTCATCTCTTCTGGAAGGAAAGAACACTGACCAATCAGAAGACTCTTGTTTGAGGTACTATCATGTATTCAGGGAAGGAGAACTTACACAGTTGATCCAAAACCATGTTGAAGATCTTCATGTTCTGCACACCTACTTGGATCATGCCAACTGGTGTGTGGTTGCTGAGAAAGTCCAGGTTTGGAAGGTTTAGTTCTAGTTTTAAATGTGTGCTTTAATTTTATTTTGAGGTTTTAAATGTTGGAGAGGAAGCTCTAATATTGAGCATTCCCGACATGGCAATAACAAGCGAGGTTATGAGGGAAACTTGCGTTGGTTTCAGTTTTAACTTAGACACCAGTGCTTCACTATATTGTCGCTGCAATGTCTTCAATAGATAAATTAACCATAAATTTTAATTTGCCGTTAGTTCGTTTTTAAGCATGCCATTTTAAAAAAATGTTGCTGTTTTTTGTTTTTTAAACTGGTGTGTTTTAGCCAAAAACATGCACCAAAAACTGAAAATGGATACACAGAATACAAAAACTGGATGCTGCTATAATATGAACTTTGAAAGCTGTTTGGAGGTGAACTCAAATTTCTGTAAAAATGTAAAAACATGGGCAAAATTTTGCCCTTGGCTCAGAGGATTTCAATGGTACATTTTAAACAAATGTAAAGCAAATGATCTGAAAATAAGGAAAGTTACTAGGCATAGGCACGTTTTAATCACAGGTGTCTATATTAGCTTGAAATCTTCTGTAAAATATGTAAAAGCCAACTTAAGATAACAATTAACAGGAAATTTTCATTTGTGCCGGAACCATCTCTTAAAATTGTGTTGAAACTTTTATTTTGAATTTCAAACTTGCACTGATTTCAAGGGTGTGACACTGTTAGCTGTCTTAAGCAATGGCTGCCTGCAACATGAAGCATAGCACATGGTTGTTCGTAACCAAACCTTGTGAGCATATCTCGAGGTTTCTGATCGAGTGCTCTTTGTGTATTTGTTTGTGTTGTGAGGTTAGCATTTTATTCGTCTAGCTGTTGTGATGTGGTCTGAAGCTTTTAAATAAGATTTTAGCTTATCGACTGCTTCTTTATCTATTGCACAGAGATTCCCATGGTAAAAAAACTTGATGGGTGAAACATGTTTGTGCTGTTCTTGTCAGTTGTGTGTGTGTATGTATTGGTGTAAGCGGTCATGACAGAGGTTTTATTTTGATTTTAAACTTGAGCCATTATGTGTATGGATTTCTTTTTTACTATAATAAAAAGCACTATATTATATTTTTACCCGAGCCACCAACTTGCTGAAATAGTCTTTTTACTGAAAGTTGAATATTTCTTGTTCATTTAACATAATTAATTAAATCAGAGAGCCATAGCATTTAACATATATATTGAATATGCACTCATAGAACTTAATTCATATATAAATATTTTTTTTATTCATTACTTTTTTTAAAATGTTTTAAAATAGCTTGCCATGAGAGGGAAAAGTACTGTTGCATGAGAAAATTTATTTCAAATGACATTTTATGGTAGGTTGCAAACATTTTTATTGTATGTACATAAAATTAAATGCATACATTTTATATTTTTATTTTGTATTAAATACAGTGGGGATTGAAAGTTTTTGGCACTCTTATGTACTCTAATAAAATACACGAAGCTAAGGACTTTCTTACAGTATGTCAAAAAAGATTTTCATCATTTTCACCTTGAAAATAACTTACAATCCCAACTATAACAATCACAGATTGTTCCCTCTATACCTAAAAGAAGAAATAGTTTACTTTAAAAGCACATCTCAAAAAGTGTATATTATGAAAAAAATCTATATATTTAAGTGTAGTCGTGTGTAGACTCTGTGTAATGAATGTACGTAATACATGAGTTTTACATTCTCAATTGAACAGTATTTTTCTGTTTTGTTTTTACTACCATTAATATTTTAGTGTGGAAAACCAAACAATCCCAATCCACCTGAACTCCTCTTCAAATTAGATATTAGCACAAGCCACAATTGAGCAAAAATCAAAACGTACTGTAACAAGCCAAGAATGCTTATGTTGTATTTTGCCAGGTTCATAAAATGGCACATACTCTACAGTGAATTCTGCAAGCTCACCTTTTTTTGCAGCTCTGTGAATTATTGAGTGTCTGAGCGGCAGTCGATCAATATCTCTGAAATAGCCTCCTCCAATGACAGTGGCCATAAGAATGCCCTTTTTAATGAGTGTTGCAAGTACATAAAGATCCCGCTGGTGAAGTCCTCCAAACGAATGACCAACATTGAAAAGTCAATTAAATCAGCCACAGCCTTGTGTGTGTGTATATATAAGAAGAAGATGTGTATATGCAACAGAGTGACCTTCATCTGAGAGCCGAAGTCTTCCTGATTCATCCTCAGAGTGAGGACTCACTCTAGAATCATAAAACCAGATCTGGCTGGAATGAGTTCAGTAACCAAGGGAGATGTCCCTGGACTGTTAAGTAAATTACATTAGGTTTATCTTAGTACAACATCAGCCAAGTTTGATCCAGCCTTATCTAAAGTATACTGCTGTGCCATTTTTACAAGTTATAGAGCTTAGCGATATGGTCTAAAACGGCAGAACTCCAGAAAGGAAGCCTCTTTTTACTAGAAAGAACATTGATGTGTATATAAAGTTTGAAGGGGTTCAATTTAGTTCATAAAGCATTTAGTTAAAGCACTACATCTGCCGTACAAAGAGCAAGGCATATCACCATGAAAATACCATCCCTGCTGTAAATTTTGGTGAAGGAAACATCATGCTTTGGGCTTGCTTTGCTGAATAGTGTCTAATCAGCTTTCAATCTATGACAGGAAGATGTATTCCATACAATTCTTAGGGAATATGTTTGTAAATCACCTGAAACTGTGCAGAAGATGGTGGTTCAGCTGGACGATAACCCAAAAGTCCACTATAGATGGTTTTAGAACATTGTTGGTCAATTCTCTTCAATTAGATGGTTTCATTCTATGACAAACTTCTAATATCACAAGGGTATAAGAATTTATGCTCAATAACTTAAATATCGACTCAATAAAATAAACATCATGGTCTTAGCAGCTGTGAACAGTAAATGTTATAGAGCAGTTTTCTGTAGCTTTTCTAAACCACATTTCCTCCCTGCTTTCAAGGAGTAAGGGGAATTTGACCCTGGTTCCAATTTAAAAATATTGATTCAACATTGATGTATATAAACCTTAACTTTTTGACCCATTAAAAAGCCAAAGGGAATTAAACGTTAAAAAAATTAACTTTGCTCTTGGGTTACGGCAGAGTGAATAAAAAGAAATGAAACCTTCCCTTTGGTCAAATATTCTTGGTCTGCCAAACTGATGTCTAAGTCACTCTGCTGCTTTCATAAAGGAAAGTTTTTTCCCACAATGCACTGAGAAAGTAAAAACATCAGGTTCATCCCTAAAGATAAATGCAGTGCCATCCTCCTGGTGAATTGTGGAGGAAACCATCGTTAATTAAAAAAAATGCTTCTTCCCTGTCTGTTCATCCAGCTTTCTTTGATTATAATCGATTTAACCATAGCAGTTCAGATAGTTCTCTCTTTAATATTTCCCCTCATCTCTTAGTATTAATGTTGAAGGGCTGAAGCCATTCTCTTTGATTTTTGCTGCGTTGATGGATCATTGAGTCAAAGGAGCCAAAGCCCTCCAAATTCTGGTTTCTACAACAGTGTTCCAATGATGAACGACTTCACTTGAACATCACAAGAGTGAGGTATTTATATTTAAAAGATTTGTACCTTATGTACGTCCAGATCAACAATGAGAATCCTCCTGCTAGACATGGGCTGAGTCCTCATCAGGTGTTTGGCTGCCGAATACAGGTCATTGAGCTGACGGAAGCTTGAGCTGTAGGTGGGGAAAGCATGATGGAGTGCTGCAGGCTAAGCCACAACGTAGGGCCAGCTCTCCGGACAGCAGTGTCCCAACAAACAAAGATGACCATAACATACTAAGGTATGCAATAAATGTATAATATAGGCATAAAAATGTTTATGAGTTACATGAACGATCACTAAACACATCAAAACTCCCTTAAACACTATTATGTAGTGAACAAAGCAAAACTTTATCAAGTTTCTTAAAAGTTTCCAAAGATGCTCAACACTGAATGTTTGAGTAATAGATATTTGTCCAACATGATTGTTACATGCTCTCATGCAATGTTAAGCTAAATAAAGCTGTTGTTTTTTTTTTTTGTTAAATCTTCTGAAAACTTGCTTCAGAAGTTGATCTCAACTTCTCAACCTTGGGTGCTTGATCTCAAAATGCAACAACATTGTGACTAAAATCTTCAAATAACACATTAACACATATTGAAATCATGCTTTAAACAGAACTCTGTTGTTTTCTCCATCTTTATTTTAACGTTTATTAATATCAGTTTGATCTTAATTAGTACACTTGATTGACATAAAATGTTGCCCAAGTAACATCAGGCCTAAGATTAGAAATCAATTGTTGAATTCTGAAAAAAAGTTTTTACAAAAATAATTAATGAATTTACGTAATTTTGTTGTGTGCTCCTTAATGTATATGGAATTAATTTTGTGCCAAAAATATGAACGTAATTTCATATATCTGCAAAAGAGAGACATGGAAAATAGTACACACATCAAATGTTCTTTAAGCATGAAAAGTATGTTTTGCGCACTTCCTTGAAATCTGTGAATGTTCAGCTTTTACAATTGAAACAGGTAAAACTATTTTTATCAGTTAGGATAATATGTCTAAAACATAGACATATTATACAGACAGAAAACGTGTTTGGGCTAATCAAAACTACTACACTTTTGAATCCAGGATTTTTACCCTTTAATTGCCAAGATCTTAGAAGATGTCACTGATTTCAGGGAAAATAAATCTTATTCTCAGTATGAAAAATGATTGTGGCCTGGATTTTTTTTTTCATGTTTTATTACAGTCTTGGAAGTGTCAAACATAAGTAACAACATTGGGACTGATGTAGTTTTGTATTTTGATGAAGTTAAATAGAGTGCAGCACCATGTTTCAGTTTGTGTGTGTGTGAATCATGTTGTGCCCTGTTGCAAGGTAAAGTTAGAAAAGGTAACAAGACAGAAAAAGTTGAGAGTTTTAAGCTAAATTGCCCCAAGCCAAAAGTACCAAGCACACAAGTACACATTGCATGTTACTGTGTGTGTATGTGTGCACAACACGAGTAGTAAAATTGTCCTGAGTGCATTTTTGATTTTTTTTATTATTATTTTATACAAAGCACTTGTAATATACATTGAGTTTATTAATCATGTTTATTTGTAAATAGGCTCATCTGCACTGCGAATTGCACTTGTTTTATTTTATATAATCTAATATATTTGTTAGTATCTTAGAAAACATGGGTAAATATTCATTGAAATATAAATGAGATAAATGCAAACTATAATAATTGAATACTGAACAAACAGCTGTACAATGTTTTGGCTGATTCGGCCACCCGCGGACCGTCAGTTTCGGACGAATTTACGTCAGGATATGTTTTTTAAACTTACTTCTGCTAACTTGAACATTGTACTTTTAAAAGCCTTAGTTTACGGTGATTTTTCAAACGTTAATCAGGTTAAACAATGTGTTTGAAAATGTCTATCATAACTTGCTTCATATCTGCAGCGCTGCGCCAATCCTGAACTACCTGTAAAACAGTGAGGATTTTATACATCTAGAGAACTTTGCCATGGGAAACCTGTGTTTTTCAAGGGGTGTAGTTAACCTGTGTTTTTCATGTTAACGTGTAGTTAACATGAATAATAGGAAGACCTCGTTTCAATAACCTTAAAAAGTAGAGAGAGGGAGGGAATTGAGTGATCTCTTCTTTAGTAAATGTTTCACATTCCCGTGAGTTTAATAGGTCTATGTTGAATAAATATTACACATTCTGCGTTGAAATACCCAATTTACATCCAATAATTTAGATTTATTTTCAGAAGAATGTCCCTTTGAGCCACGTCGGCTTTTAATAGCTGTCCTACATTTTTGACCAACACCAAACATCGCGGTCTGTCTTTACGTAACACACAGCTGCTTGATTAACAACAGCCGTTAGATTCACAATAATATCGATAGAAAACGTTTTAGATCGAAACACGTTTTCAGAATGAAGTTATTTGCTGGATGTAGGCTGAAAGAAAGCGATATCTAACAGCAGACTGTGAAGTACTTCAGATTTAAACCAGAAGGTTATGGTTCTCTGGCTTGAATAGAAGAGTGCTACTGCCACCATCTGCTGAGGATTGAGACTTGCGCAAAAATAGTGACATTTATTCAATGTGGACCCATATGATAAGAAATAAAACTTTTTTTTTTTTTACTGTTTTTCATCATTTTGAACAATTAACCCATGAAACAGAAAACTTAGTTTCTAAAATAAATGTGTAGTTTCTGAATTTAAACAATCTACAAGGGTTAATCAAATCATTATTGGTTTGACTCTTTGCCTTTCACAGTTTTTGAAGAAACTTGTCTTGTGAGTTGTTCCAAATATCTTCCAAATACACAAAGCTGCTGTGCATAGCTTTGTCACATCCTTCTGTGATCTCCGTGCAACTTGAATATGTCCAGAGCAGTGATCTGCCATGCCATCACTTCAAATCAGAGCTGAGACCTATAGAGGGGCAGGTGCTCAAGACAAAAAGTGGCACAGGAAGTGCAGCAACTCTGAAAAACAACTGAATTGTTTTTATTTTATAGCTTTTTTTAAGAAGTTAACATTTATAATTTCTCATCCTGTGTCTAAAAGGCACACGTTTACTTGACTTTATTTATTCTACATTTGTGTTGGCCTATAGTATTTTTATTGTGTTTTCCATTATGAGCTTTCTTGAATACATGCACTGTGTGTTTTTTCAACCTTAAATTCAAGAAATGATGATGAAGACTAAAACAAACATACACTACATAATCATAACATGTCTATAATTCATCCACTCAGGCTCTTACATTCTGTTATTACCCTTTTATTATGTTTGACTAGAGTGACCCACAATGCATTGCTCTCAACATACCTGAAATATTAAGATTCTCAGTCTAGCCGCAGAAAAAATAAAGGTGTATCTTTTATACAGTTCTCCATGTGGCTTTTACTCTTCTTTTCTTCTGGAGTGGGGGCCTTATGTTTACAAAAGAAGCCCAAGATGTTCCCCCGCCTCGCCTTGGGCTGTTGATTTAAATCCAAATACCATTCTTCAGATACTTCTGCCATTATATCATACATCCAGTCTGTGTCATGCATCTGTTCAAGCAGGTGCTGGAATGGTGTTATGCCATTACACAATTTTGAGCCTTCGAATTCTCTAAAATCAATCGAAGCACGCAAGTGCAATGGCGTGAAGACGCACGAAACCAGGTTCAAACCAATTTGTGAAGTTTGTTCTTTGCTGTGTTTCAACCATTCAGTCTGTCTTGGTTTCATTACTTGGGCTTACCTTTATCTTGGTTTGGTGGTTGTGATAGAGTTTGTTCAAATGCCAGCAAGTCGAGCTGCTCATGCACACCATACAATGAAATACCGGTACATTTACTGGTGTGAGATTAAATCTTATGTTGGTGTAACAAAGCACACTTTGCCCGAAAAATTTATTTTCATTAGTCAAAAAAAAAAGCGCACTACACAAACATAAGAGTAATAATTGCGTTGTATTTGCCTGAATTTCTTACTTCCTCAAGCTACAAAAAAGTTTGCGTTTTCTGTTTTCATTTTAAATACAAATGTTGTAATGGCATTTTTAAAGCAAATACAGGGATTTAAAATTAATGACACCATTTAAAGGATGCCAAATATTTTCTTTTAGTTTCAATACCAAGTATTTTCTTATTGAAAATGATGCCGTTTACAATGTGTCGTGCATGGGATTACATAATGTTTTATAGTGTATTTTCGCTTTGAAATAAACCACAATGGAATTGGGTACTTTTGTTAAAAAATTACCAAGGTAAACTTGTGTGGCAAACAGTTTAACTGACTATAGGCTTCATCGACTGCATCCATTTTTGTTTATGAAAAAAGAATGTCAAATGTATAGTAAATAGTAACAGTCGATAATGTAGGAAAATAACGAATCAGAAAATAATCATACGACTGTGGTATTGCATAGGATTAATATGCTCATTAATCAGGAGCAAAAGCATCACATTAGGTGAAGAGCACAGTATAAAATAGTTTCTCTTTTGCCACCTAATATATATTCATTGGTATAACAAGCTATTTTTTTTAACCACTCTTTTTTTTATTATTGTTTTGGGCTTGAGCACTGAATGTGCATAGAACCATATTGTAATTTGAGTGCTTGAAAAGTTACAGAATTTCACGTACACATCAGAACCGGATAAAAGTTTGGTCTGATGGTTGGAAAAGTGGTTGTGAAAATGGCTCCACCTAATGCGTTTCAGCTTTTGTTGCACTCTCAGTTTGACACACAAAGGAAATTGAGCACACCTGTGTTGGATACCAAGACTTAAATATAAGAATGTGGATTGCGTTTCCAAAATCGACAGGAAGTCAGCTATTTTGCAAAAAACATCTAAAAAAGTTGCTAATAACAGCCAAATTCCGATCGGGCTCAAATTTGCCATGCGCAATAAGATTGCATGTCTGAACAAACCTATAGACCAACCTACAGTGTACACAATGTGTTTGAAAATTGGAACACTAATGTAAAGAACCAATATCTACCAAAAAAATCTATTTGAGAGGGTTTCCAAAGGTCAGTTATTCAACATTTTCTTGTCAAATTTAATACAATGTAAGTGTCCACATGGTGAGTTTCAAAACAAATATTATATTGCAAATATATTTATAAACAAATATTTAGCATGAAACTTTTTGTTCAAATTTTTTGTTTTTGTTTCTTCTAAGTCTGGATAGGTCGCAGAGCATAGTGCAATGAGATATTGCCTGGTGCACCGTAGATAATTATTAATTTTCACCTAATTGTTCAACTGGTCTAATTGGTTTCATACAGAGTGAGTAGAAATATGAACCATTATAAAATACTATTTCTTGAAAATTATTTAACAGTTCTGTCTGGTAGTGCACCTTGTGATTTTTTTTGAACCACAATAAAAAAAAATCCCTTGTCGCAAAAAAAGATTGAAAAACACTAAACTATTGGTCGCTAAAATTCTGCAAGATGACTCCTTTAAGATTAAACATTTGTGTATCCCTCGGAATATGTATAGTTCTGCTTTAAAAAACTAAATATGATGGGATTCAAGCCATGTGAATAACTGTTATTTGAACTGTTAATATTTGGTAACTCAGAAGACATTAGAAAAGCTTAGGTCTGACTTATAACCCAAGGGTTGGTTCAAAGCCTGTAAGGTGTTCAAGCCAGAACTGTTAATGTGTTCATCTTTCTCCGCTTTGTCCTCAAGGAAAACTGTATTAGTCAAGCAAGCAAGATAGAAGTTCCTCTAGTCAGTGACAAACAGTGTTTTAAGTACATTAGGTCTTTAAGTCAATCTATTAAGATGTGTTGAGGATGAGCTGTCACGGTTCATTCCCTCCAGCACATACAGCATGGTATGTATCAGCTACATGTTGAAACGTTGCTCTGTTTGCTTGCAGTGCTCTCTGGAATGATTGTTCATTGATCATATCGTTGATGTGAGCTTTATTTTTCAGCATGGCTCTTTCTTAGAAAACTTTGTTACCCGGGCAAGATCGCATTTTCCTTAGTCTATCGATGACCAAAGGGGAAGAGCACATATACAGGTAATGGAAGATCCCCGGCTGATGCTGATTCCTTTTGGATGAAATAATACATCCACACATAAAGAGATTTTTTTTTTCATATGGCCAATGCCCGATTTTTTTTTTTTCTAGGTGGAGTGAGACGAAATAAAGCAGGAGAGAGTGGGAAGAAATGGGAAAGACCAGCTGGAATCAAACCCCTATCACTTAATGATCGTTTAATGCTAGTTTTATTTCAAAAGTGAGAAACAGAAAAACAACAAAGATCTACAAAAATGAACAGTAACAATCTGACTAATACTGGGTGACATAATTATTGTTCCCTGGCTGAGGGGAAGTCTCATGTAAGATCTGATGATGCATGGCCTGGTACATTATCCCTTTGATGCAGTGCGGTTGTTATGTCCTATTAGGAGAATAAAGGCTTATAAACATCGACCCAAACTTTAATTGCAAAGTTTTGCAAACCGTGGGCGACAATGGGTCATCAAACATAGAACAGAATGAGTGGTGTCAGCGGAAAAAAAAGAGTGCCATATCAAATACGTTTTTCGCAAGGGGAATGACCAATGAAAGCTCGCTCTTTTGATGACGTAAGTAAAATACCTCTCAATAGCACACCACAAATCCTCTCTTTTGTCCACATTTTTGTCAAACAGCTTCCTGTGATTAGTTTGTTGTTAAACTGACAAAAAAACATCTTCACATTGGTCAGGAAAAGATGAAGCAATCATCGAAATCTAGGATCCAGAGTTCCGATCATATGTTTTGAATCATGCTCTGTTCAGTCACACATTTCAAAGGCATTATGAGCGAAAGCGGGACTCTTTTCATCAAACAGTACAGTAGTGGCTTTTTTGAGCAGTTATTTACAATATTTACTGGGATTTTTTTAGCATGTCAGTGCTACTCCTAGTGTCAAGGTGATGAAGATTTAGCACTTCTGGGCTTTGCTGCACTTGCGCCTGTTGCTGTGTCAGTGGTGAAAGCAGGCGCCTGATGTGGGAGTCATTTATTACTAAATCATGTTCAAATTGTTTTGAATTTAGATATTTTTAGGGAAGCAGGAACGAGAACCTTGTAATGAGGAAGACCAGGAACCGAAGTGTAGCAAGGGGATCAGGGAAGTTCAATTTTAGAGTGTAGAGGTAGAACAGACAATGAGCTGGATGGCTGGTGATCCTAAATACTACCAGTTATTAGAAGTCTGGTGATTGGCTGTGTGGATATAAGCAGATTGATGAGGTTCTGGTGTGTTGGGGCTCCAATTAGGAAACAAAACATGAATTTGTTTGTGTGTATGTGTGTGTGTATGTGTGTTGATATATTTAAAAGAAACCTGTTAAAACAATCTCAAAAGTATAGGTTTTAAATTAAGTTTGATTGTCCTAATTGTTTTGTTGACCATCAGCTGAGAACATCAAAGTTTGAGTCATAATAAATGAATACTCTGTGATGGACTGGCACCAGCAGACCCCTGTGACCCCGAAAAGGGAATATGAATGTATGTGTGATGTAAGAAAAAGTAATGGGAAGCATTTTGGAAAAGAAAGCTAGACAAAAGTCATTTAATCTTCTAAAAATGTAACGTTGTAAATCAACTTTTCTGAAATTATTTGCACATAAAAGTCCTTATTTATAACGTTACTACAGACAAGAGTCACTACATCTTTTCAGCTGCATTTCCATAATGCTTTCATAATGTGATGCAGTCCAGGTCTTGAGGTTTGCATAATATATCCATTACTATGCACCAGAAGTCTCATTGCTCAGTCGTCTGTTTTGGGGCATACGCTGGCATTGTTCAGTCTGGGACAAGGAAACGAGATCATGACACTGTTAGTATTCCACATAGATCTGCAGCATCACAGCCTCACCCTAAAACAGATATCCAGAGAGATACCAAAAACATGGAGCTGTCCACAATGAATTCCTGGTTATTTCTATTGACTGCTTATCTTCCATCTGGCCTCACAGACTTGGTTTGAGTGAATATGTTGCTGATTAATCTTTAACACAAACCAGTATAAATACTTTTCTGTAATAAAACTGAGATTGTCAACAAGTAACATGTAATTAGCAGTATTTTTTTTCTGCCGTATAATCAGTTGTTGGGTTTGCTTTGTTGGTCTGAGGTAAACAACAAAGTTTTTATGTTTGGTGAAAAGAAAAGGCAACATTTAGTGCAGAAGTGGGTAGTGTAGCTAGTACTTTTAAAACACATGCTACTTTGATCATTTTACTTTTGCTTAGGTACTTTTGTCACTGGTCTTCAATTACTTTAGAATATTGGATAAAGTGAGATTGTTGATGGAAATATCATTACTCAAAAATATATTATTAATAATCTAATTTGAAATATTTCATTTTAACTGATGCACAGTGTCAAATACGCTTAAGCAAAAGTAAAGTATTTTCTCTAGAGGTTTACTAGAGTAAAAGTAACACCTTTAGATTTATCTTAAAAAGTATTAGATATTGGTGACACCGTGTTTTTAAAAAGTAGAGTTGAAGTAGCTAAATGAAGGACATACGGAGGTTGTTGGAGACAAAAGAAATTGTTTTCGCTCCAAAATGGAACTTATGAAAACTTATCTATGAGCTCTTTTTGTCGCACAAAATGTAACTCTCTGAACAAATGTTCTATTTTTTTTTAAATAGAAACAGTGTTTTTCAATCAGAGTGCTGTGAGATATTGGCTAGTGTGCCACGGTTTAAATCACCCTGATCTAGTTGGTTTCACACTAAGTGTTAAGATGAACGATTGTAAAATACTTTTTCTTTGTGTTTATTTGGTTCCTATTCAAGACAATTTATTGAGAACAGCTTTAAATTATTTCTGATGGTGGGCCTCATCAATGAAAAAGGGGATATACAAAAGGTTGGAAAAACTACGGAATAGAAAGCTAATGATAGGAGAAACTAAGCATAGTGAACATTGAAGCATTGTTTCGTTTTCAAAATGGTAGCATCAGATCATCCAGGTACTACTAACTTACTGCTTTTTGAATTTGGTGACTTCAAATGTCCGGCTCGAAGGACCAATTTGTTGAACAAACATTTCTCTGATAAAGATAGGACACTGACAGCATGAAGCCAATCAATGGATAAATTTAATTGCTATTAACTCAGCTCACTTACTCCACAGCACCTACTACTCAGCATGCAAGAGAAGCTTTTGAATTCATCCCTAGTGTTACACCCAGACTTCTGACATAGGAACTGTTAGCAACTACCTTAGGCAGAGCAACTCTGTATTGTTCTCATTTAGTTGAAAAAAATAATTGAGCTCAATTAAGCCCTCACTCAATGACTGTTGTGGAAAGTATGTTGTAGAGCATGGGTCACCAAATTTGGTCCTGGAGGGTCAGTGTTCTGTGGAGTTGAGCTCCAACTTGTCTCAACACACCTGCCTGGAAATATCTAGTATACCTTGGTAAGACCATAATTTTCTGCTTCAGGTGTGTTTGATTAGGGTCGGAGCTAAACTCTTCAAGCCCTCCAGGACCGAACTTGGTGACCCCTGGTGGAGGTGAAGATGAGAGATACAGCTGGAAGTTATCCATGTAGCGACGAAAGAAGTATATTCTGTAATAGAAAACATAACTAGAATCATATTGTCTGAGATAGAACAGTCAAGCGCGTTGCTTGAATTCTTTGCACAGCAAAGACCCTGAGAGAGAGACTTCAATCTAAAGAAAGCTGCATTTTCTGTTATACCTTCTTGATCTTTTCTTACAGAGTCTTCTATAATGGGTTATGATTAACAATTTCAATGACTATAGCACCAACCAGAAGTATATAAATATATACAAATATAATAAGACCTAGCAAGTAGCCCTGAGGGACCTTTTTAGATCAAGTTTAATCTATTCCAACTTACATCATATTTTCAAACATGTTTATATTTAATTGATTTACTCTATTTCTATGTTGGCATCTAACAGAACTAAAGAAATAAGGTTTTGATAAATTCAGAAAGACAGCCTTTTTGTTAAAAAGAGGGAGAAAATGTGGCAAGAAATTGATTGTCCCTTTACAAGTCTGCAGTCTGGAAGGTAAAAGCCATCTGCACTTGAAGTGAAGCATGACGCATGCTAGACTCAGGGGGTGAGGCTGCTCCTCTCTTTAAAATACAGCAAATGAAACAGCATTTTCAGAGACCATGCTTGAAATATAAAAAGTAGTCTGAGAATGAAACAGTGTGATGCGACTGATTTCCACCTTACTGCAAATCTCACTAGCAAGAGGCATCTGTCTTCAGCATGCGTACATCAGCTAACACCTTGTTATGTTCGGTTTCATTCATTAGGTACAGAGTGATGCTGTTGGTTCATGAGATGGAGAGAGAGAGAGAGCTGTCGATGTGTCTTTCTCAGCTGGTATGGGCAAGTGCAAAGCTGGCACTGTGAAAGAACAAAAGGACAGACAGTTGCTAGTACATCTGCACTCCCGGCAGAACTACCAAACAAGTCTCCCTCAGACTGGTTAAACCATCTGTCTTTCTCTTCTCCATATGAATGTGGAATATTTCAGAAATTGTTATTTTTTGTTTTTAAATTGGTGATGCTCATTTTTGAGTGTTTTTTTTACTGTTTTACAATTTGCTCTAAAAATGTATCTTAAAAACGTTTTATTGTGGTAATGCTTGACATCGTATTTTTAGCACAACCCCTTTTTTCTTTTCTTTTTTTTTGCAATTGTTTCTTAATACATTACACAATAGTTTCATAGTAAATGTATATATTTTTTAAGGTAATGAAAATATAATAAAACATTTTTTTTATGTTTTACAACAAAAATCAAAAGTGATTAATAAATAAATTAATAAAACCTCCAAAAAGCAAAGGTAGCGTCAAAACAATGTGAAAAAAAACGGCAAACCTCTTCTAAACCTTACAGACTGTTTCAAGACCTTTTTGTTCCATTCTGCTTTTTTTCCCAGAACTTTGAAAAACACAAGCCATATCACAAGTCTTGTACTTCCAAGAGTTACCCCTTTTTTCACCAATAGATGTCACTGATTTGGGATCTGTGAAATGAAACTGAAAGACGATTGTGTATGTTTTCACATTTTAATTTTAAATTTAATTTTATGTCATTACTCTTGTATTATTTATTTAAAACACAAAATTTTAAAGAACCTTTTTTTTTTACTTGTTTTACCCAATTAGTTACCATTTTGCCGTGTACATATTCTACAGCTAATTTTTTGGGTTTTTAGATCATGCATGTAATGATGACAATGTAGACATAACACAAAGCTGTAGTTTTGGGAGCAACATGGATGCGCTGTCAGCCATCTCTGCCCAATTTGCTTCAACTGCCGCTGGCTTTCTCCAGAAGGAATTTGCTTCTTGATTTTGCCTATCGACGGAGCAAGTTAAGGCAGGTGAAGCCGCAGTGTGTTTTTTGGGTGAATTAATTTGCTCTTCATTCCATTCAATGCTACTGACGTGCTGCGTTTTCCTCAGACAAACACAGCAGAGGTCAGATAAACACTTGTAAGCACTCGAGCTGATAATCACAGGGAGATTTTGATTTACACTGCTGAAATGAACGCCTTTCTGACAGCTCTCTGCTCAAAATCAGAGTTGCTGCTTGAACATCCATCATCACATATGCCGTCATCCACTCGTAAAATAACCTATGTCTGTGTGCAGCAAAATAACTTAAAACAGAGATGTGTTCTGAAATCTTTTCTCCCTTTTTGTCCTTCCAATGATTTGGATTTAAGTTTGGTTTTATGTGCACATGGATTATATTTAAGATAAACCTCCGTTTTCTTGGAATAGTTTGCAATTATCCATCAATTCAATCAACTGATTTGAACCCTTCACAAAACATAAGGTTTGCACACATCTCAGAATAGATTTTGTCCCACTCCTCTGTGCAGATCCTCTCTGAGTATTTCAAGGCTGACACATCAACTCAAACCTTCAGCTCCCTCTACAGATTTCTTATGAGATTATGGTAAGAAAACCAATCATTCAGATGTTCATTGCCAAACTTAAGGAGGGGTTCTATATGGGGTTTTTGCGTGGCAGTATTTCCTTACCTGTAGTGTGTTTTCTTGATGCTCTCTGGTTTCAGACATCTCTGTCTCGACGCTTTGTGATCTCTGCAATGAATCAAGTGGACATTCGATATCCACATTTTGGTACTTATTCAATATATACAGTTGTGCTCACAAACATACTCTGGTGAATTTTCAGATTTCTTGGCCATTTTTCAGAAAATATGAATGTTAACGCAAAATCATTTTTTCGCTCATGGTTAGTGGTTGGGTAAAGCCATTATTTGCCAAACAACAGTGTTTACATGTCAGAAAAAAGTTCAGCCTTCAGCTCCCTCCACAGATTTCCTATTTGATTATGGTGTGGAGGCTGGGCCATAGTAATCTCTAAGCACGTTGAGTTAATGCCAAACCACTGGTCTCATTTAATAACAACATTTTCACCCTGTTCTCCTGTGAATTGTTCAGAGGTTCATTGCCGAACTTAAGATGGGGCATTATATGGGGACATTTTGAAGAGAATGCCAGTTTTGAAAACCCAGAAATTGGCTAAAACATACAAAAACACAATGTAATTCAACATTAATATGAACTTAAGAGCATTAAGAATGATCTAATTTATTAAAACATAGATATTTACTATGCAATGTCCTCTTTTGAAGTTGTATAATGTAACTTCCAGTTTTTAAATTATATCCTTGATGCTTGTGTTTTACTCACATTATTCATGTATTTTTCACATTTTTAAGCTGGAAAGAACATTGAGAACTGATTCATTGCTGCTTCTGACAGCAGCAGCTAAAGTAAAACTGCTGACTTTGCAGACTCTGAGGACATTGAGGTACAGTAGATTCTTTAGGATGGATAGAGTGTGAGGTGAGGCGATAATGCCGAACACCTGTCTGCCCTTTTTGGAATGTTGGGAATCTGGAGGAAAACTGAACAGGGTTTGGGAAATCAAGTTGAAGATAGAGGCAATATAAGAAGGGTATTTCTAAAAAGATGCTATTCACGTCTTTCAATGTCATGTAAGCATCTGAGTCACATGGTTTCAAGTGGTGGAGACTGAATGGCATTGAGCAGGTAAAATGTGCACAAAACTTGTGCTTTTATTTCACCTGCCTCCACCATGATTGATGGAAGAGCTTGCTGTCAGAAGAGTGCCAGATTGTTCATTTCACCCATGGCTAAATATTGCAGGAGTGTCACTCAGAATTTCAGACACATTGTACATTTTGTTCAGTCTCTGCAAACACATGCTGCCCGAAGCCTTGCTATCCGGATTACGAAAAGAGCAAACAGTGGCTCAATAGTTTTTCTACATTAATCTCTGGAATGCAGCTTAGGAAATGGGCTGACATTTTTTAAGTTGAAGTGTTGTTTTGATTTGAACATCATAGGTAATCTCTCAACACCGGAAATTAAACAAAAGGCCAAATTTTTCAGACAGCCAAATCGCTCAAATATAAAATCTCTGAGTATTAAGAATATTTTAAAGGTGTGTGGCTTTTTTATTAAGTTACTGATGGTTGTAAAAAAAAATAAAACACCATTATGGACTGTATGTAAGATTGTTTTTCTTCAGTACCGTTATATTTGACACAGTTGCTCACAAAATTGTACTGTAACTCTTATAAGAGTAAAGACCTCTATACACCCATCCAAATTGAGATCCGCACAAATCTCAATTTGGATGGGTGTCTAGAGGCCTTTAGATTCAGATGTCTTCCAAGCAAGGAGCACTTTGTCTGGGTTGAGGAATATTGCCTGGCCCTGCCTGAAGATGGCGTTTGCGGTACAACAGATGCACTATGTGCCTCACACGGAAACCGAAAAGAATAAGACAATGACAGAGAAAAAATCAAAGAGGACATAGAACAAAAAAATGGATGTTGAGCAGTTTATACTCTTGGTGGCTGATCACAGGAACCTGTTTGATAAAAAAGGAGAACAGGGAGGATTTGTGCTGCTATTTCTTTCCTGTTTCATGTACAAAGTCACTATGAAAATGTGAAATGAGCACCACTAAGCGACTATTTTTAAATGCTACTCGTGTCATCAAAAGAGCCCGTTTTCATTGGTCGCTCTCGATATTAAAAAACAAATCCAATATGGTGATCCCAAACTATTTTTCGTTGGAACTACTTGATTCGCTCCCGTTTGCGCCCAAGGAACTCTTTCAAGGCGCGTTGTCGAACGAAACATTAAATCTGTGTTTAGAGGCCTTAAGTGGGTGTGGCAAACTCTCTTGGTTATCTTGGGTGAGTCTTGCAAAGCACACTAACATGCAGCGTTCCACAGGGCTCAGTCCTTGGTCCCCTGCTCTTGTTGATTTATTACCTTAGTTTACCTTTTAATGTTTTACTTCAAACAATATGGATGCGATTATCGTTGGAGATGTTTCCAAAGTGAATATTCTCACAGTTCTGACATTTTTATCATTGAGCGTATTTATCTTTGCTCGGATGTTCCCCATTTGTTCTTTTGTAAACAAAAATTATACATATTTGAGGTTATAAAATGATGTCCCACCCTTTAAAAAACCAACTTGTTCCTCTCGGCGACAGGGTTAAATATCTATACCCTTTGAACACAGTATGGTGAGACCAATAGATGCTTCCTGAATGTAGAATATCATTGTCTGGTTTCACAATCATATGATTTTCTCACAATATATGAATTGAAACATGATTGACATCAATTTTATGATGTTTTTCAAGTATCCTTCATAAGGTGCTTTCTGTGTAGATCTAACAGGAGACACAAAGCCAACGGATAATTAGCTGAGCATTCATTACAGCACATGCAAAAGACATGAGGGTGCAAGAACAGGCCATCTTTTCAGCTCTGCACAACAAAGATCAGAAGAGGGCCTTTTTGGCTTATAGTTACATGAACATCCAGTTGTGTTTAAGCCAGACCCCCACAGTGAAGAGAAGGGTCATCTCACCTCCAGGGCTCCAGTGCTGCAAATAAAGCCATGCATTCAGCCAGCGCTGCCAGTCTTTCAACCCAGTGCTGCTTTTCATCTGCTGCCCATTTACTGATCCCCATATAGTACAGACTGCTGTTGACATGAGCTTTCTCAATCTCCAAATGTCTTGTTTGAGTACCTTTGAAGATTAATGGGTCTCAGAGTAAATTTTGGCAATTTAAGTTAAGCCAGCAGCGGCACGGTGGCGCAGTGGGTAGCACTGTGGCCCTCCAGTTAGAAGGTTGTTGGTTCAAGGCTCACCATTGACCTTCCAGGAAAACATGCGGTTTGGTTATTTGAATAATCTAAATCCCCCTTAGGTGTGAATGTATGTTGCCCTGCGATGGACTGGCGACCCGCCCAATGTGTTCTGGAGATAGGCACTGGTAGACCCCTGTGATCCCAAAAGGGACTAAGTGGGTTGGAAAATGAAAGTTAAACCAGCTTTGGGAGGACACCACTTGTAATTTTGTCTATTTTCCCTGCAATCACTTCTGAAGAATATCACTGATTTTACATTGGTGTATTGATTGTGTCTAAATCTATGAATGTAACCAGGTACACACAATATTTTCATCACCAGGGTACACTCTAAATAACGGTTCTATATAGACCCTAATCAGTTTTTTTAGCATGTAGTCATAGGGAAACCTTTTTTGGTGCCATTTAACACTGATCTTCAAAGGTGCTATGTAGAACCAACCGTCTATAACACGCCATACAAAATACTAAAACAGTACCTAAAAAACAACAAAGAACCAGTGGCGACCCAAAAAAAGCTTAAGGGGTTCTTTAGAGCAAAAAAGTGCTATTGAACACCCCCACGCCAGTAAAGAACCTTTTATTTTTAAGACTGTGCTTTACAAAACATGTCATGTTTACTATATTTCAATATATTCTACCCTTTCAATATAAGACAAGAGTAGTGCTTCACTGAATGGGTTTTCGTGGTTGAAGAGCTGTATTCCAGCTATATATTCAAGTGGAATGCAAAGTGTCTGATGCAGTGATGTAAGCTACGCCAGCACTCCATTTGAGCAATGGAGACACATTTTCTGGAATCCACGTTCTCCGTCTGGCAATTTAAACAAGTCTGGGGTTGGCAGTTTTCTGGAGAACAGTATGAGTGTGGTTTTTTCTCCAGTGTTCCTCCCACATTTGCACAACTTGCCCCAGGTTACTTGAAGAATGCCCACAAATTGATCTATGAAATATGACAACAATTGGATGGTAATTTCACAGTGTCCTCCATAGCATAATGATATAACAACTACAATTGCCTTCAATTGACAAATTTACCCATTCTGTGAAGCTGCTCTGAAGCATCTGCATAAAAGAGTCGGACTCCTCTCACAAAGATTACACAAAAGAACAAACGTAATGACCTGTAGGAGAGGAAAAACATGGCATTTCTTACACAACAGGTAGATACAAAACAAGCCCAGGTGTTACAGATGTCTCTGTGCCCTTTCCTATCTTTGGTCTCTCTGCTCTCACCCCTCCCTTTCTGTTTATCTCTGTCTGTAAACACCTGCATCTCGTTTCTGTTTAATCCTCTTTATATGCTTTTTATTTTTTTGTGGGGTTATGGGTTCATTATTTTCTCTAAGTCTACATATCTTCTGCCTGAGTTTTGTCAGTAAGATCTTTTGTCTTTGGTGTTTTATCCTGCTTCTGCTAATACGCTCATAGTTTAGTTAGTTAGTCCCCTTACAGGCCTTTTCTGTTCTTTTTATCAAATAAAAACCTTTTGTTGCCACAGCTCTCTCAGATTAGTTTCACCCTCATTCAAGGTCATACATTTTACATGACTTGCCAACTTTAGTGATTGGCGTGGGGTTATTTTTGAAGAGCTGGGCGAAGTCCCTTAGGCCACGTTTACACTCGTTCTGCTACTTTATTTACAAAGAATGGATATATTAAAGTCAGTCTTTATTTTGCAGTTTAAGAAGAGGAAACAGAAACTAGACCACATTTGAGCAGGAACAGACCTCTTGGAAGAACGGTGAGTTTCAAGGTTCTTTGCAGGTGAACCAGAGGAAGGACCCACCTCGCTGAGGGACCCTGACAGGGATCCAGATTTTCACCAGGAAGATCATTGGCCATGGAGGTGAGAGTAGAGATGGGTTTCATAGGATTCCAAAGGTAAGTAGCAGGTGTCACAATTTTCAGAGAGTAGAGGTGAGCATTCCAGGTAAGTTGTCACTAGGAAGTGTCAGTGCTTGGCACTGTGGCATAGTGGGTAGCACTGGGGCCTTTCTGTTAGAATGTTGCGGTTTCAAGGCTTGCCAGTGACCTTCTTGGTAGGAGGCTTGTGTGGGTTTCCTCAGGGTATTACCAAGAACTTCTAAAGACCAAAAACAGGCTAACTGTGTGGTGTCCCTGGATTTAGCCCCAAAGTGGAAGTAGGTAAAGAAAATGAATAAATGAATGAAAGAATGAAAGAATCCGTGCCAGAGTGAATGTTATACCAGAGTGATGTTTATAATTGGAGGGGAGTGGAGCCTGGAGGTTAGTGACTGTTTGACTACACGTCTGGTGGAGCAGATACAGGTGTTTCAGGTGGAGGTTGATTGCTGATTGAATCGTTGGGAACTAAATTCCTAACAAATTAATTTTTACCAGAGTAAATGTCTTAATGTAGACTGTTATAAACACACTGTGTATTGTTGATTGGACTGGTAACGTGTCTTAAGCACATCTGCTCTGAGCTGGAGACCAGGGTAAAGTAAGCAATGGATGGATAACAGATTTGTATATGTACCAATAAACCTGGTATAAATAACTGTAGCATCAGACCTTAGCTGATGGTCTTGACAGGCTGCAGGCTGAAAAGGAGAGTGTTTTGTGAATGAAAGAGATGCTTCTCCTTTTCTCTTTTGATGGGGTCAGCATGACTCTGTGTTGATTTGTGGCTGTGGCTTCCTCTGGGGTGAACGAGGACAGGGGTGAGGGGTTAGAGTCTGGATATGTCTTGAGGGAAAATTGAAGGACCATAACTGTTATTTAAAACACGTAGATTATTTTAGTAGATAAACATATTGGGGTCACTAATTAACACTGTATAGTGTTTTCTTCTTTTGAAATGTTAAAATATATTTTTGGTAAACCTAAGGCAAAAGATATATATAGCAGGAAAAATAGCATGAATCCAATACATCTCTGCTAGAACTGAAGAGAAGCCTTACATATTTATCTATATATTTGTCTATATATTTGTTTATATTTGTCTTTGGTTATTATTTTTTTGTTGAATTTCCTTGGACATTTTTTTTTCTTGAAATTTCTTTCCGCATGCAGGTCTGCACTGAAGAGCGATTTGCTCTCATCTCACTTATGTGCGTATGATGCAGATTGTACATGTGTAAAGTGACAATAAAGGCATTCTATTTTATTCTATATATGGTGGTGCTGATACTCCCCTTTTACATGATGTTCATTTCAACCAAAAATGCTTTGTTAATAATTTGCTTGGTTGTATCTAAAGTGCTCTTAAAAATCTTCCAGGTCATTAGATGTGACGTTCTGTTCCTTGGAAACAGTTTCTTTGTAGAAAAACCAGTCAATACCCCTTTGCTTTAATAGGATTTACACAGATCTTCCTGTGTGATCCAAACAGCTCTCCCAATGCTGCAGCCCATTTACTTCCTCCTTCCGTCCGCTCCTTTTGTTTTAGGAAGTGTCCTTCTGGCTTTCTGTGCCTAATGCTGGTGTAACCTGGAATGTGTCCAGCCTGTTGAACTGGAGGTCAGATGCACACAATGAGACATGGATCTGTTCCCCTTCACAATCAAAGCCAATCCAGGCCATTTACATCCAAATATGCTGCGTGCAGGGCCTTGTTTACACAACAGTATCTCTCTCTTTCTCTCTCTCTTTCTCAGTAACTCCTCCTCCTAACCATCATTCTAACAACTATACATTCTTCTTTGCCTTCCAGTCTTACTCTGAATGACTTAGTGCATGCTGAGGCTTCCCGTTGCCTGTGGGGATTTTGGGGAATTTGTGATGACAGCACCTCTCCCTCTGAGGAGGAGTTGCTCAGAGTATCCAAAAAGAAGAAGAGGAGGGAAACTAGAATATCTCAAAGGCTGCAGGAGTGTCCACACGTGTTCTTCTTGGTTTTATCTGGACCTCATTTGATTAGTACACTTCTTAACTGGACCGTGATTGCTGCAGGACTTCCTAGGACACTGAAATAAGGTGAGATGGCTTTGTTTTGTTCGTAAAAAGAAGATGTCAGTTTGTGAGGAGATGCATCAGCTTCATTGCTGACCTGCGGTCGGCCCCTGAGAGCAGGTGGATCACAGTTATTGCTCAAAACAAAGGAGGCAGAGGAGAATCCAATGTTTGTTTGCTGCCTGAAAAGAATCATACTTTTCATTAAGAATCATTTGTGATGCATACTGTTTTACTGTTAACTTTTAAAATTTTTAATTCAGTCTTTGTTCATTTTTTTTTCAAAAGGTGTCTAAATTAAATTTCTATTGTTTGTAGTAAGAGTCATTGTTACTACATTCTTAAAAAAAGTTTTTTCCTGTTTTTTTTGCAGGTTTGAAGTTGCTATATGGTACATTTTCATTTTAAAGAACCCCTTAAGTGTTCTTCGCTGTTTTTTTGTGGTTTTTAGGTACTGTTAGATCACTTTGTTAGTGTAAAGAAACTTTTATCTTCTTTTTTGTAGAAGATATAAATTTATAAATTATATGTGTATATATATCATGCCAAAGTTTATGTAATGGTTGGTGGTTGGTTTGATGGTTGGTTCTAAATATCACTTTTGAACATTGGTTCTAAATACCTTTGAAGATAAGTGTTAAATGGCACCAAAAAAGGATCCCCTATCACTTAATACACTTATCTAAATGTTTAATTGAAAACTGAAAGAGAGATTGCCTACAGATAAGATACACTTTTTAAAAATGCGTTTGGTATTTAACCAACTTCCATTCTCTCAATTTTCGAGTTTAATGTAGAATATGCAATTTTTTGGTAAATTTTTATTATATTTTTGACAACATTAAAACAATAGTTTAGAACATTTTGTTAAATTTGAAACAACAACAACAACAACTATTTAACGATAGAAGTGTCCAACTAATTAGCTTTATTCATTCAATTGTAATGGTGGGAAACATAAGTGGATTGGTTTAGCAATGAATCAAGGTTATTTGATCACAAGTTAGTAACAAGAACAAGTTTTCGGCCACAAAATCAAATATGACTGGAATTTTTTTTCAAGATTTTGCTTTAAATTTGTTTATTCATAGCCTCAAGAAGATATGCAGAATGGTCCATTCTGTCAGTTCGAGTTCAAGGTAGATGTTTAAAGAAAATTATATAAAAACTGATGAGCCTTACACGTTCAATGGTAATGGTGGGAAGTATTAGAGCTTCTGTACATCAAACACAGACATTATTTTTGTTTTAAAGTGCTCATTAGATGTAAGATTGCATTCTGTTCCATTAAAAATTTTGATGAATATGTTTTATTCTGCTTTTACAGCATTTTAATCCTACTAATCAGTGATTTTATGGCCACAATTTTACTCGATCTGCAAATAATGAAGAGATCGAGTAAAAAAGTTTTTAGAGTGTGCTGTAATATAAAAAAAAATTGTGTTCAACATCATATTTTAAATTAACCCATTTCCAAATTACTACTGTATTATTTAAAAATCATTTCAAACTTTTTATCTGTCAGGTTTCAGTGGTTAAACCATGATTTTTAAAATCTGAAATCTGTGGAGAAGATCTGAAAAGATTTTGAAACAATCTGAAATCATTTTGAAATTCGTGAAATGTCTTGTTTGTTGATGACACTTGTATCATGTTAAATCTTTTTCACTGAGACTTCCAAATTGCATAACCTTGCCCTTTGTCCACTATTTGGCATACATGGCGTAACAAACTTTTTCTTTGTCTTGTAAATGAAAGTGCAAATATCCAATCAAAGTTATTTTTGATTACGTAATATAGTTTTTTGTACAACTTTAGTGTTTTTAAACAGAAATTTCACAAAAACTGTTGTATCCCGATTTCTACTTTAATACAGTATGGTTATTCCCGGGTGTAACAGTCCTAAACGTACAGCATGTAAGGAATGAATAAGATCTCTGTAAAATGCATGGCAATAGCCGCTTTAGTGGACACTGAGAGTGTATAAAATGAAAAGAAAACAGTGCTCGTCCCTTTCATGTCTAGCAACACTCAAAGCTCAAGGAGAGGCTTGTAGAAGGCTTGAGTGACATTCAGTGGACAGAATCCTCTTTGGCTGTTTGGATCAACTCTTTCATACAGATGGGAACGAGGAGGCCTCTTTTTACTTTGGCTTTGGAGGAAAAAAGAGAAATGGGCTGAAGGAAAGAGGTGAGAGGACTAGATCAAACCAGGCTTTACTTGCAACACTTTCTCATGTGGGCCAAAGTTTTTTTCTTTGGGAACTAATGTTGTTTGCATTTGCTCATGAACCTGCAGGAGTGACAGCTGACGTCTTATACAATCATTTTCCACAATTTTTACATGTGCATAAGTCAGAGTTGACCCCGTAACCTGATGATAATTTATTGAAAAAATGCATTAAGACTTAGAAGTCTCTATACGCACTGGTGTTAATATAATGTACATATATAATGTGAGTTATGATACATATTTGCAAGTTATTAAAATGTGAGAAACGGTGCAATAGTCTTTTTTTAGTCATTTAGTCATTTTACAAACCCCAAATCGGTACAATCTTGTGGCGAAAAGAAGGGATAACCCTTGGAAGAGCAAGACCTGGGATATGGCTTGTGTTTTTTTTAAGCACAATGGCTAAAAACATTCTTGGAACAGTGCATAATGTTTAGATGGTTTTCCTGTTTTTTTATACGCTTAATATTGTTATTTTGCTTTTTGGGGTGATTTATGAATTTTTATTTTGTCTCAACACTTTTGATTTTTGTTATAAAACATAAAAACTGTTTGCTCCCTTTTTTGTACAATTTCAGGTTTGTTGTGGAATTTTTGTGAAATGTACTGAAAAAAATATTTGTAAAAAAAGTTAGCTGGGGTTCTTCTAAAAATGATATGAAGCATTGCCACAAAAACAATTTTAAAGGTAATTTATTAAAGATGGGTGCCATTTTATAAGATAACTAAAAGATGGGTGCCATTTTTTTCTTGTTTCCAGCCTTCTTGTTATTCTTTATTTAAGTAACAGTAACAGAGTTTTTAGCGAAGAATTAGCAAATAAATGCTAAATAGCCACATGTTGCATTTTGGATCTTTAGAAGGCCATGGGTAAAGCAAATATAGAACCAGGAAATAAAATATGTGAATAAGAAGTTGAGAGAACGTACTTTTACTCTTCCCATGAAACTTCCTGCTGAAAACTAACCTATGGAAATTCCCCAATTTTTCAGGAGGGGGATGGGTTAGGGTAACAGGAATGAGTAAAAAGCTGGGGACATGACAAAAATGTTTCCTTTTTTTAATCTAGAAAGTATAGATATTTGTGTAAATAAATGTTTTTTTTACTAACATATATGGATATTCATATCAATGCAAAAGAAAGGTTCTTTTTAAAAGGACTTAATCATTATATTTTATGGTGAAGTGTAGCTTCAGAGACTGGATACAAGCAATAAATACTATTTTACAGTTTTATCAATGTTTTGAATCTTATACCCTTAAATTTTAGGATAGGAGTAGACTTACACTTTGCTTAGTAGTAAAATGTACTTATGAATAAATTTTAATTATATTTTTATACATATAAAGTCCCAGGGACAGAAATGGCACCCATCCGGTGGAATGTCTGTTCAGGACAGTATTCCCAGATCAAGATCCATCAAAGTCAGCAGTAAAATGCATAACAGTTCCAGTATACATCCACAACTTTTTCATTCGTTTTTATTTATAATAGGATTATTAGTTTAAAACCCAAGAGAAAAATAGGTCTTGCTTTGGCTGAAAACCCCCCCTTTCCCTGAAGTCAGTGTCCCAATTCCCTCAGACCAGTGGATGTGGCTTTGTGCATAGTACTGCTAATAGGGGATTTATGAATAATTAGTCTAAGAACTGACTGAAAACAGCCAAATAATGAAATTAAATGTCCAGATATTCTTTATTGTAAAATTTTAGTTTTAAAGACCATTTTCTCTGATTTCAAGATGTTAGCACATTCTAGGAACGTCTGGCAACATACTTGATTACTCAGAGGTCTTTGTTGTTGCTTCAGTGTTTTCTTATAGTATGTCTGTAAACCTGTAAAAAGGTACAACAGGTTTTAAATAATTGTAAACAGGAAGGTGTCTTCCCGGTCCACTTGTGACCTCATGGGTGAGGGTAATTTTCGTTTTACATGTGTTTCACAGCCGCGTGGGAAGCCGAAGTGAGTAACAGTGTTTGGTCACTGTTCTTATCAGCTTTTAAAGGTTAAACCCCTGAGGACCTGTTTAATGCAGGTGTCTGTTTTCCTTTCTGTTGATAAAATTCGACCCTGATCTGTGCGAGATACCCACCAACTAAGGCAACATTTTAAACAAACGAAGGCCAGAGAATTGGCGTCCAGCTGGTCCCTTCTCATATTTACTACTACAGACACAGCTCCAAAACTAAGCTCTGATTTTCAGTGTAATCTGAAGCACATCAGAATATTCAGTGTTTCCATTGGTTGAATGCAACTGGGAAAAGTCCCATTTTAGGAGATTCGTGGACATCTGAAAAGGCACCTTTAAAAAATTGGGCATTGTAGCTTTTTAATTTATAACAGATGCATTTAAGAGGTAGATTTGAGTCCATCACTTATTTTAATCAACATGATGTTTTTAGAAATGTGTATATCCTGTTTTGTTTGTTTTGTAATGCTGTATGAGTGTGGTGTCCTTGGGTGTTTTGAAAGATACCAAAATCTTTTCAATCATCCTTTTATGAAAAACTAAATACACAGAACTTCAAGACCACGATCGATGGATGCAATTTTAATGTCAAATGACTAAATCTGTCAAAACAAGCTAATAACATCTTAACATTAAGTGAGTATCATGATTTCACACTTCTATTCCCTCGATCAATATCTGATCCTGCCAAGAACAATCTTGCTCTTTCACAGTTCGCTTCTCAAGATCATGTTCTTGAGCTAAAGTGTCAGAATGGAATGTTCTTTCTTTCTTCGCCAATCAAACTCTTCCTGTGCTTCAGTGTGTGTTTTGTGGACTGTGTTTGGAGGTTAATGAGGGGGTTAGCAGGGTTGCTAACTACCGCCTGGCCTTGGACATTTAGGTCGTCTGATGAATGGATGGGTACATTGTAAATCAGCCACAGAAGAGCGAAGAGCCAGATTCCTCATAGCGCTGATGTCACCACTGTCATGCCTCAAACGGATCCAGACTTGAATGCTCTTAGTCTGAGCCAGATGTTCACCCCCTTACATCCCCTGTTATTCCCCCTTCTGTTTATGCAAGATTCCCATGGGATGCTGTTATCCCTTCTCTGGCTCTTCGTTTTTTTATTTATGTCTATTTATTTATCAAGAGCTGATGAGTTAAAACAATTGACTGCCAGGTTTAAGTTCTTTTATTTTTACAGAATTCCACGTATTTAAATGAGAATATCACTTAATGCTACTCTACTTGCTTTAAGCTTGATTCGATATTAAGGAATTATTGAGATTACAAAATATTTCCCAATAATCAATATTTGAATATCTGTTTTCCTTGTTTCCCACCCATCTCTTCCCTCGCATCACCACTTGAACCTGTACCTGTTGTTTAGATTGCTTGTTGTCAAGAGAGATATGTTGTCTTTGGTTCCTGTGTTTCCTCTTTTGTAGGTTGTGTTTCTGTTCACCTCTGTGTCAGCAACTTTAAAATGGAAGGCGGCAGTGTATTTTGCTGTAGTGAAACTTTATTTAATAAAATATTCAGAGATCTAATTATACCACAATGATTTTTCCTAGGAAATAGGTTTTTCTGTCATCAAATAGGTCAACAGCGAGAGACAGAATAACAAAAAAATGTGAAAATGTTTTAAACTGATTTGAAACTGATTTAAACTGAATGTTTTTAAATAAACTGATTTAAACTGAAACAAATAGAATAATTTTACCCCGTTCAAAACAATGACCATTGCTGGTAATTTTTGGCATCTCAGGAGGAATTTTCTTCCGCTTTTTGTTCCAAATATTTAAGGTTCTGACATGAGGCAACTCAAACCTGCTCCCTCCACAGAGTCTGGAGACTTTCCTCATGTAGGAAAAAATTTGATCTTAGCCAGGTTCAAATACATGGAGATATGTCAGGATAATAAAGTCCAATATGATATTGTTAGTTTCATAGAGAAAATGAAAAATGATTTAGGCACCAACATTGATTTTTATCTGACTTACTTTTAACTTAGTGCATTTGCTTTCGTTTCCATTTTAATTCAGTGACAATATTTTCAATAAAATTATTTTTTTTTAATATCCGTATTATTTGCTTGCAGTTTTAAAATCACTAAGAAACATGGTTTTGGGGGTATTTTACGTAAGTAAAAGTAAAGTTACTTGTAAAATTTGAAGAAGTTAGAGTAAAAGCTCAAACTTTTACTCAGGTCAGTTATTTGTTACTTCTGATATAAATAATGGTAATAGCAGGGAGGTCAGACTAGCAACAAAAATACAGTTGTAGCCAATCAGCAACAAGGCGTGTATGTTTTCATGACCTGGAGTAAGAAGCGTTCGGATATACATTTTTGGGGGGGATTTACTAAAAAAAAATTTTGACTCACATTTTTAATTAACTAAGAAAGAGATTTTTTTACTGATCAATTTATTCATATTCCTCAAAAAAATTACTCCTCAAAATAAAAAAAACAGCTAACCATCTTAGAAGAGAAAGTAGTGAACATTGAATGGCTAGAAAGTGGGTTTTCAAAATTTCCATACGTTTATACGTAAAACCTGTAATCTCACCAGCATAAGAAATCCATCAAGACATTGATGACAAACTCAACAAAATGTATGTTCTTTCTTTTCAGGATGTGTGCCACAAACCGAAAATTTACACAAAGTATCCAGCTCCGTCCAAATGGTGGAACATGACAAATATGCCATCTTCTGGCACAATACACGGATCTTTTTGGATATTCCTTATGGCTAGCTGCAGACTGTAGACCAAATATGGACAATCAACTCATGATACCCTCAGAAGGACAGCAGTCACCAGCTGTGGTTGCTAAAATGACCTTCTCAGCAAATCACACAATGCCAAACTTAATTGTGAAGGTGCCATCAAAAGATAAATCTTATGTATTATCAGATGAGCCTTCGGAAGATCAATCAAGAACTTTGGAGAAGATCAGTCAAACTGGACAAGGGCCTGTCAGAAAGGATGGACATTGTCTTCAAATATCAAATCTTCTCCAGAAAGATAGGACAACAATATACAGGGATTGTAAGACCACATCCCCTGCAATGCTAAGTCAGAAACATGAACTCAATGGTATTTCCCATAAATACACAAAGAGTGAGAACAGTCCTCTCACTGGCAACTTTGAAGACACCTTATCTAGTTTTCCTTTCATTACATCGACAATCAGATCCATGTCAGACCCCACTGACTATTTTGCAAGCTATCCATTAGGACCATCCCACCTTGATCTTCCCACCTCAGCCCCTTTACCAGTCTCCAAATGGTCCGATCTACCCCGAATTATAAAACCCAAGCCCAGCTCCATTACTTTCTCAGATTGTGAAGAATTTTTAGGGATGACCAAGAACACCCAAACCAACGAGAGTTCGGATCCATGTGAGACATCTTCTGAAGATGAAGGCCGTGATGTGGTCTTTCATGAAGATGGAAATGAAGTCTTCCTCAAGGGCAAAGAGTTCATCCCTGGATTCAAACGAAACAGGGGTATGCTGGAGAAGCAAAGGAGGAGAGGGACCTATGGAGAAGAGAGGTCCAGGAGCATCCCAGCACCCACCACCAGCAGCAGTTATGAGGCAGAGGAGGAGAGCAGCAGCACGGAGGTAAATAGGCCATCAAATATAGATTTTAAAAGCCCTTTAGAGTCATAAAAGCTTGTTTGGATGTTACTTTAAAGATTTACGGTTTACTAAGTGACTTGGTTAATGTGTCTTTATGTTTCAATGTGCTTTCAGTTTATCTTCATGCATTTTTAATATCTGACATAAGTTTTCTCGTATTTCTGTTAAAACATGGACGTTATGAGGGTGATGCAGCTAAAGATTCCTCATATGATTTAGTAGGGAACTTCCCTATTGGTTATTTCATGTTCAAGAAGATATATGGGACATCAGTAGAACATACCTCCCTGGCCATCCTTACCCCTCTCTTCAAGCCTCAATCGCGTGTGTCTGAACCGATTTCTGCCCAATACAAGTCAATGGGATATCCTTAGAAATTATTTACACAGATTTATTTGCTGTTGTGGCCTTGGGCAAACCACTTCACCTGGATTGCCCTGTATCAGTAGAATATTCTTCATGATGTGTGACTGGTGGGGTGGACTTCCATCCTCATCAGGAAGTCAACAGCAGCTTCCAGGAGAGCTCGGCAATGGCCATCTATTTGTCCAATGGCAGTAGGTGGTGTCACCTTGTATTGTTTTTTACAGTCTATGTTCTCAACTCTTTCCTGTCTTTTTTTAAAATAAAGACAGTAAACATTCAAAAACAGATTTAGGCTGAGAAACAAACTAAACGTTTAACCAATTAGTATTAATGGATGTGTGGTTATGGATTAGCTGAAGTATGATGTTTGAAGCTATCAAAATGTGGTAAGGGGTAGAAGTGTGTTTGTTTGGTAAACATTATCTCTCAGAAATCACCTACCCTGCCTTTCTTGTAAGTTTAAAACAGTTTGAGACTACTGGTGGACTACTACACTTTTTTAATACATACCATTTCAAACTCTAGATTATCTACAAAATAAATACATTTATAAAAAATGCAATAGAGTAGGTTGCTTTGAATTTTTGAGTATTGCTAGCTGCACGTATGCTTTGTATTGTTGTGTGTCTGCTGGTTTTAGTGATTGGATGGTTAAACAGCTTTCTCAGAGCAGGTGTTTCGGAGCCATGTTAAAGATGCTTGTCTGAGTTTGTTAGCTCTGGCTCCCCTCTGTGCTGCACGTGCTCAGTTCTGCCTGTCTTTGACTCGTTCTTTCTTCATGGTTGATTTAAGACTAGCGTGTGAAAGAATGTGGGACCCCTTACATGAGCGCAGACTCATTTTCAAACCCTCTGCAAGCAAACGCCGTCTATGGAATATAATTTTTTTAACCATTTTGTTCGTCTGAATGAATGCAGAAATCAAAAACAGCTGCTTTTGAAACACATGGTGTGTCTTCACCATTTGGTGGTGCTCTATGCAAGGAATTTCACAAGCTGTTGCTATTGAGAGTGTTGCGTCTGTGGAAGTTGTGGATACGCTGTATAATCTACATTTTAGCGGTGGACTCGTAGGGTTTAAAATTGGGGGGTTTTCTTCTTTCTTAAAGTCAGATCTGACCTGTATTTGCAGAGGATTATGGCCAGTGGTTTTAGGAATGATATTGCCACATTCTCTCTTTCGCTGGCACACTCAGTGGGTGGCATGGCTATGGCAGGATGCCTAGAGCAGTGCCAAAGCCAAGCACTTGACTCCTCATTTCCATGTCAATGAGCCTGTGTTGAGATTTACAATGTGGCCAATTTGCGGCGGTGCAGTTTGGTCCTGGCCATTCTGTCTGCTGTGGAAGATAACAATGATGCGCTGATCTGCTGGGACTGACTCATTCCGGCTCAGTTGCCATGACAAGTGTATTTTCCCACCACCGACAGAGTGGACCGGGTGCTGTAAATGATACTGGGATTTTGAATTCCACTCGCTCTGTGTCTGTTACAGGTTCAACGCAGCTAATACTCGACTGAAACGGTTTGGTTTAGAGAAGGAGAGAGAGCATTAGAGAGAGTGAGACAAATACCCGTTAAAGTAAAAATGGAAATTGGTGATACATTACTGTATTTGTTATTGTATCATTGCATTGTATACAATGTATTTTAAAGGGGTCATGAACTTGATTTATTTACGTGGTACTGTTCATGGATTTATAATTATACACCACTGTCCAAGAGTTTTAGGCAGGTGTGAAACGATGTTGTAGGTGTGAGGGATTGTTGAACAGTCAAGGCCAAGAATGCCGACTTTCAAAAAGAAATATTTTATTACATTAAGCCACATTCGCCATAACAAAAAAATCATTAGACAACATCAAACTTGAAATCAAGGGAGACCAAATTCAAAGCCATCAAATACATAACTCAAATCAAACTCAAACTGACTCATTAACGAAGGTGACAAACGAGATTATTTGTTGATCTCAACAAAAAATCCAGAAAAACTAACATATTATTTTCAACAATAAAGGATAACATTGAAATTATTCTGGGTCTAATAGCTACATAAACAAATAATAGACAACCGAGAGAACAGCAAAGTTCTTCAGATAAATTTTAACATGGGAGTGAATGAGAACCTGCTGATTTGGAGCCAGTCTCTAGTGGCAGTTAGTGGAAATGCAGTTCAAGTCACTTCCTATTAGGCGTCGAGAGGGAAAGCCGGAGGTTGCCCCTCGTGACAGATTCAGCCAATTAGTGTGAAGGTCTAGAGGGGGCAGGGCTAAAAACACCTGATCACATCAGCAAACTTTTTCCCTAGAGCTGTTGCAGTTCTCTGTCCTCTTATTGGTTGTTATTTGTTGTGTTCACTTCTGATAATATCTGCTAACACTACTAACAATTTCTTAATTGTACATTCACAGTGACCTAGGGAGGAAGGGAAATCTGAACACAGTCCCATTTGACACATTTTCAAGCATGTGTTGTTTTTGTAGAATTACAAATCTCTAAAATCTCTAAAGTTCTCTCTGGCTTCTTTGTAACAACTGAGTTATAGAGAGTATTTTATTAGCAAAATGGAATGGTTACCAAGGTAGAATTATTGGTTGCTATGGAGGAGAAAGTGACATAATACAAAGTTACCCATGACAATATGAGTAATGTAAATAAACCACTTATTCACTATAATTTTCCATATCTGAGATAGTGATAGGCCAAAATGGTTGCTATGATAAAGTCAGGTTGCTATGGAAGGTTCAGTAGCATATATTGTTCACCTTGTCACTATACGTTATATAAACTAACCCCAATGTCTTTATTGTTTACCAGAGCTGAGTTATAAAAAAATTATTAATCCACAAAATTAGAAAATTTGAAGTATTGGAAAAGCTTGATTGTTGCATTTATGCGTAGTATTGATTGTTTCTTTCATTTCTTTCTTTGTTTCTCAGCTCAGGATCTCTAGAAAAAGTAAAAAAAAAAGTGTTTAATTTTGTAAATACTAAAATAAACTAGATGGCTAAAGTTTACTGACAAACTTTGATGTTGTCTTGTAAAAGTGGCATTTAAAAGTATTTATATTTGCAAAATGGACTGCTCGCCAAGGTATGGTTGCTATGGAGTAGCCAGGAACATCAAACAAAACTTCCCATGACAATATGAATGATATACACCAACCCATGTCATTAAGATTTTCCCAAAATGGTTGCTGTGGTAAAGTCAGGTTGCTATGGAGGGGTCAGTATCATAATGTATAGTTCAAATTGACACTAAACATTATAAAAATCAACCCCAATGTCTTTATCAATTCCTAAAGCTGAGATAGAGTTCAGAAAATTGCGGTAACCAGTGTAAACAGTTTGGTTGCTAGGGAGCTGTCAGGTTCAGGTGTATTTTAAATGTTGAAAAATGCAAGATGTTGTGTACTTTTAAAGTAAGGAATGAACTCCTTGTTTTCATTAACTGTTAAAGGCGCTCTAGTGAAGTATTGTATTTAAGAAATATATACTATTAAGAAAAAAAACTATCAAATAATAAAATTGACCATTTTAGAGTTAAACCAGTGAAAATGGTCACACAAAGGTGACACATGGTTCTTATTTCTGTGCAGACACCAGTTGTTTTCACTAATAGCTTTCTACTTGGGAGGTCACATTTAAGCATTATGAACAAATGCATCTTCTTTTGTCAAAGATGAGAGGGTTAATGGTCCATGGTGCAAGGGCAAGACAGAGTGGCGCTAATGCATTAAGAGTGATGACAAGAAGGCCCTCTCTCTCATCATGAAACTAAGAGGTCAAGGAGACTGGACATCATCTATGCATGCAAAACAACTGGGATCCTAGTATATCTCAGGTTAATAACATCATTGTGTGGTAAAAACTGTAATTCAATGTTTTATGTTATAAAAATCTATTCTATCTTTAAAATGCAATAAATTAAAAACTGGTAATTAATCACGCAATCTTTCCTTTAACCCTTTTTTTTTCTTTGAACCATGAGTGAATATTACTTACAAGCAGTAGTTGCATGATCATTATGCAGCAATGTTTTCATCAAATTTGATTGCCCTTTTTTTAAAATAATGTGATTGTGTCTATGTCAAATTTATCAGTGATAGCATTTAGCATTAGATTATTATTGATGATATACACAGTTTTCATAGATTTTCTGATAAAATGTAATATATATATTTTATATATACTTTCTGACTATGGCATCATTGGTCTGTAGTAAATTACAGCTCCAGAATTACAACCGCCAATCAAGTTTTTTTTTTTTTTTACAATCCGCGATACGTCCATCAGCACAAAGAAAATGAAGTGTTGAGGAGGTGGGAAAATGCCAGCTGTCAAAAGTTTTAAACCGTTTTATAATCATTCCATTAAGATGGAACCAAATCACAGCTGATCACAGTCAATGGATTCTAGCGAAGATGTCCCAAAGTCTCCAGGAGGTGAAAGAAAAGACTACGGGACACAGTCTCACTTGAGTTCTAAAGAAACGCGTTTAATAAAAATTATTCAAAATGAAAAAAAAAAATTATATATGTATGTTTCACCTTTAAAAAAGTGACGTACTCTACTGTCAAAATGTATTCCTTCTCCGATCCAAATAAAACTCAGATGTTCAAGTAGCTTTCTTGGCCATGGGCCTGATTAGCTCATGATGGTAATCACCTGGAATAGCCTTCTATTGCTATTATATGGAATAACTAAGGAGCTGCAGCCTTGCTCCTCATCACCAAGTGCAATGCAGCACTGGATACAGTGGAGTAAAGTACACTACCACTGAGACACCTGTGAAGTTTGTTGGAAAGGGAATTATGGTGTGGAGTGGTTTTTCCGAAACTGGACTTGACCCCTTATGTTCAGTGAGATTATGGACAGTTCTTTGATCCCAGATTGGGATGGACTCTTCCTTTTCTAAAACAACTGTGCTCCAAGATTTAACAAGACATGGATGAGTGAGTTTGGTTGGAATAACTTGATTGGCTGAAACATTTTCTGCGATAGTCGCTGTCTGTTCTTATAAACACAAAACACAGTAAAATAAAAAACAAAAAAAAACACATAACACAATGGTCTTCACAGACAATATTAAAACTCATGGATTAAGAAGGAGATTGTTAAGTTTCCATGTGTCTGAATGCAGACAAGCTTACACGTTTGGCAAAATGGAGACTGAGGAAATAAAAGTTTATTGTTTTTTGTGTTTGTGATCAAATAGTTAGGTTAATAATGAAATTCCTTTCAATTCCCAAATGCTGCTTGTTAGGGAGTCTGTTCTTTAAACGCTGAACCTTTTTATTCCTTCTCTGTAGAAAGGTCAGTGTCTTGAATCTAATTGCTTTGGGTCCTACCATGTCCACATTCTTTAGGAATTGTAAAAAACATGTATTTCTAGTGGCCAAGACAAAAGTGACCCATTCTGGCATGACAACCGTCAATAGTATCTTTGTGTGTGGACGAGAGGGAGCTCAAATCTTTACCCTAGGGCTCCAAAACTCAAGAAAGACTTGAGTGTTTCCTCCTGCTGTGTCTCCAGCACAGGGACGGGACGCTTCTGTTTAATGTTCCTCGCAGTTCATCCTCGCCCTCTTCCTGCTCCTTCGGCCCCTGCACTTCCTGGTGGTAAAGGGGCAACCCTGTTGATTTATGGCATGGCGAGTGAGGAAGGTGAGGGTTATTTATGGCTCAGGCAACCTCGGCAGTGTCCGAGCTGGACAGGACAGTGCATATATAATCTTTAGCAGGGGGTCAGGGGAGCAGTGAAAGAGGTAGTGGGAACTACTTGAAAGGGGAGGAAAGTGCAGCTGGGATTCTCACTAGTGTTATTTTAAAATGTTTAGTTTTAAAGTACAATCCTGTATTAGTAGTGTTCTTTAAAGTGCACCATATTTTATGCTGTACTGGGATTATCTTAAATCTACATTTTTACTAATGTCTGTAAATTTTAGTCAGTATTTAGTCATAATATTTAGCAGTGATGAAGCGCGGCACCAAAGTCTCAATAGTCATGTTTGCCTCCATAATATATGGAATATCACATAACAAAACTGGGATATCACATAAAGTATTTGTGAATAAAGTTTCCATCCAACGAAGCCAAGAGAACCAAATTGTCACTTCCTGATAAACTGGCACCAAATATCTAAAGAAAAATGGAAGTTGCTGTTTTTGTATATAATAACTTACCTGCATCTTAGAACACATGGAGGAACCGCAAAATGCTCAGTGACGTCTTACTATTTACAGGCGGTAGACGGGTTTTTGGGAACATAGTCAGTCACAACAGTTCTGGGAGGTGATGATCCTGAAACACCTTGATGACAGACTTTGGCAAAGGAATTTTAGATTTATTTAATAGTCTATTAATGACGCCCCATTTTGCCCCAGTTCCGACAAAAAAAATGCTGTTGAAGTAGCCATATGATTTTTTTTTATGTGCATGCCAGGAAGTTTTCGGTGAATACGTTCCCATCGTAGTTTATGCACATTTTTTCTTATGAGATAAAAAGTTTATCCTACTCAGTTATTTTTTTGTCCCCTTTTTCAAATTTTATGTGCATATTGCTGTTTCTAACCAGTGATTTTATTTTATGCAATATTCGATAATGTGTGTATGAATAGGTGGATGGAAACGTAGCTATTGACAAAGATCTGTGAACGTGCTGGTGAGCTGTTCAGGGAGCAACTGAATCTTATGCTTGATAAGTTACATAAGTGCATTTAAAACATGGATGGATTACTAATGCAATCATCATTTTTTATTCTTTATTATAAAAATATCCTATCCAGTCTATTATTCTGCAAAGCGGTAGTGTTGTACTGTTATTGGGTATAAAATTCAATATAACATTTACTCCCAACATCTTTCCGACAACTTTTACATAAGGTGAGGATGCTGGATCGGCAGAGTTTAGGGTCATTTCAAGTACCAGATTTATACAAGGTGATTTAAACAAGGTTAAAGGATGTTGTTTTACAATACTGAGAATTTTTTATAAATACCAAATTGTGAGGAATAGTAGATCTCAATGTCATCAAATTCCTGATTCTTCCCACCTAACAGTCAAAAACTATGTACTCAACAAGAAAAGCAAAATAAACAAATAAAAAAATGTTGTTGGTTACTCAAAAAACTATATGAGTCGAGAAAAGAAACTTGCTATATAATAAGAGGACGTAAGTTGTGAGTAAGATGGAGTAAAACGGCATTAGTTTGAACAACATGTTCAATTCAGTTGTGACTTTTATGGTTAGACTCTTCTCAATGTAGTTTCGTAACTAATTATAATAACCCTAAATTAAAATACACATTTTTATTCATTTTTGTCTGTGAAAAATACCAATCAATATTGTATTAACTAATGCTTCAACCCAATTATTACAGCATAACCAAATGCAAACAATAATCCCCCCCCCCATCCATTGTTTTTTTTTTCCAAAAAAGGATACCATCTGAGACTTTGATGATGCTGAAGTGAGAAACTCAGAAACCATTCTCTGATAGAAGGTTTGGCTTCAATGAGAAGCTTTTGAAATCCTGAACAAAAGCCTTGAAATCAGTGCTGACTCATCCACGTTAGTTAATTTGGGCTTTTTACACTACATTACGGTACAACACCAAGCGTTCACTGAATGACCAATGTAACGACTCTGTCTAATCAATGTATCTAATCTATTCATTCCTCCTAAAGAATGTTTCCTCTGTCCGCATGCAGGAGTCTCCTCAGATCTCTTCTCCATGGTCAGAATCGATGACGCAGCTCATGAGGAGATTGGATAAGCTCAATCAGGATATTGAGGAAGCTCTTAGTGCTAGCTCCTCCCCCTCTGACACACCCTGCACCGCCCGAAGACACCCAGCCAAGGAAAGTGCATCACAGCAGGTCATTCTTAAAAACTTCTTTTCCTCTTCTGACATTCTCATAGATACGTCTTTGAGCACAATCCTCTCAATGTTGAGATCTGGTTGCTTTGCAGACCATGGGACATATTCAACATACATATATATATATATATATATGCACTGGCTTCGTATTAGATCGTCCAATCATCCAATCCAATATATTAACTTTCTACATGGAACTGTACTACTATTACCACCACTACTACAAGTACTACTACAACTACTACTACTCCTACCAATACTGCTACTACTCCTACCACCACCACTACTACTAATATTACTATGAATATTACTACTTCCACTGCAAATACTACTACCACTACTACTCCTACCACCCATACAAATACAACTGCCACTTCTACTCCTACCACCACAACAAATACTACTACCACTACTACTCCTACCACCACTACAAATACTACTACCACTACTACTCCTACCACCATTACAAATACAACTGCCACTACTACTCCTACCACCACTACAAATACTACTACCACTACTACTCCTACCACCACTACAAATACTACTACCACTACTACTCCTACCACCACTACAAATACTACTACCACTACTACTCCTACCACCACTACAAATACTACTACCACTACTACTCCTACCACCATTACAAATACAACTGCCACTACTACTAAAGACTACATTACAGCAGAATAGAAGAATGTTTACTGAATTGGAATTTTTTGTTGTTGAGATTATAATATTTTTAAACCGCATGTTGCTGAGAACACGTTTCCATGCATTGTCTTTTTCTGTGAGCGGATCGACTGAGTGACACTTCTGCCAGTAGTAGAGATTGACTGTAGTGCAGGCAGAAGGTGGTTGTACACAGAGCTTCATTGTACTGTTGGCTTGCCATAGGGAAGTTTTAATGTTTTGTACAAAACTTGCTGTACAGAGGGTTCACACAAAGACAAAAGCGTCTTGTTCTGAGACCCAGTTGTTCTGTCTGTACCATTATACACTGTAGAGATGGTTCATGGGATGACATGGGAAGATTTTTTTAGAGCTTTAATGACACCCATTCCTCATTCTAACAAACAGCTAGAAGCTTGTCATGTTGTTCAGGTTTTCTGATGTTTTTATTTCATTGGCTTATTTCCTTTCTGGTATTTCAGTCATTTTCATCTTTTATCTGTTCCAGACCAAGTGTTTTGTTCTCACTCAAATATTTGTTGTTGGGTTGTTTCAGTTTCGGTGTGTGGGGGTGAATGGGCCTGTCAACTTAAACAACATGTCCAGAAGATGCGATATGAGGGAGCGGTTCAGCCAGGAGAGACTCGGAGGAGACACTTCCTCTCATGGGAGGACACATTGTAAAAAGACAGAGGTGAGTGTTTAAACCTCTGCCTGACTTTCTGTTCCTATGCATCTTAAATGGAACTGTTGTCCTCTTCAGTATTCCCTCAATAAAAACCCCTACAGTTAACTCTATTGTAAATCTGTGAAAAAAATAACCATACAATTAAAAACCTGTAACACCATGTGAGCTGAATTCGGTTTTGCTGAATTCCCTTTTTCTTTGTGAACCTTTTGTGCCATTTATAACAAGTTTCGGGAGGAGCTAATTATGACCTGCTTCACATGGCTTGACCTCATTGCTGCCCTTGTATCTAAACCAATCAAACCCGACATTCATTAACGTTTATCAACAACCCTACTGTCATTCCTTTGCCAAACTTGAGGGGTGTTTTGGGTCCAGTTCTCTCCCCATTCCCAGCTTATGAGCATATTAAGAGTATGCTCCCTTAATGGTCACTAAATATACTTGTGAATCTAGGCTGCTCTGTGAATCGATTTGACACTAAATGTGCTAACTTGAATAGTGTTATGTTTAATATAAAAATATAAATTTTTATATATTTATTTATAAATTCTATAGAAATATAAAGTCAGCTCTCTTTGTGTTATGTTTAACACTAGGGCAGTGTTTATTAGGGGTGTAACAATATGTGCTGGTACAATATAGCGCAAAACAAAATTGTCACAATATGCATTGTAGATATCGTCTAGGAGCTGAAGAGTTTTTGCTTCTTGTAGTGATTGTGATTCTAGTCACTTCTGAAACTTCTTTAACTTGTCTTATTGTTTTATGTGATAGTTAATAGAAGACAGTTATCCTGTAATCACGTTTTAAATAAGAAATACAAAATTAGCTCTCTTTGTTACTTAGAATAAAAAAGATGGCTTAATGGAAACATTAACACTGCCCCCTAGTTGATGGACCACTTTGTGGTCTCAAAAAAATTTTATTTACATTTTTCCAGCTATGGTTTGTTAAATAAAGTTTCAATAGTTGGTTAAAATAGTGTAAAAGATTGTGAATTAAAAAGTGAATAAACTGATCTGACCTGAAGGGATCTGTGCGCTCATTCGAAATGAAGCATGTCCAGTGTTATGATTGGTCAAGGTTTGTTATATGAACGATTGTCAAACCAGACCCAGCCGGGAAGGTAAAACCATGTTTCTAGCACTCCTTCAGAGATTATACAAACTCCTCTGTTTGTTCCGCCGTTGAGAGGAAGCGCAGAGGCTCTTACAACTGAGAGATTTACAAGTTTGGGTCTCGTGTGAAAGAAAGTGTTCAGAATGTTCCATCTTCCCTCAAAAAATTCCAACATGGAATAGATGGAAAATCGGAGTCTTCATGGACAATCAAAGTGACTGATTTACAGCTCTTTTATTCTAGCTTTAGGTTGCCAGCAATCTGCAAAAAGCTGTAGGTTGTCCGAATGTTTGCCTCATGCTGCCCTACCCTCAGAAAGACTGCAAAAACAAACAACCACAGACTCTTCCTTTTCTGCTCATCTGAATACTTTTCATTTCAAAGGCATGCACTCCTTTGCATTGTTCTCAAAACAATATCCGATGAGCAACAGTGGGTTTCAATGAGCACAATATCTGTGGGAATTCAGACCCTTTCCGTCCGGTTGAAGAACTGGGCCAGATGTGTTTGTTTAATCTCTGCATAGCTGAGGCGGGATTGCTGCAATTTAGGAAAGCCTGCTGAAGGCCTCTGGTGTGGAGATCAGAGTGGTGAGCATGTTTGTCGGAGAGAGAGTTGAAGAGGGTAATTGGATTGAAGAAGGTAATAGAATGATTTGGCTTTGTGCTCTTTGACAAAATGAAGTCTTGAGGTTCTTGGAGAAGATTAGCAGGTCGAAAGCTCCTGAGGCATGTGGAGGCGTTCAGTCCACTGGTGGAAATGTAAAACTTTTGAAGAAGACAATCTATATATTGAAGCCTTAAAAAAGCCTAAAGAATCCACTAGAATATTTCTGCTTCCAGAAGTACCTTAAAAGTCCGGGGCCGAGTGTTTTTACTACTTTACAATTTGCTCTAATAAATTACATTCAAAACAGGTGTTTTTTTTTGTGCCGATGCTTGATATATATATTAGTAAAACCCAAGGTTCTTTTTTATTAACAAATATTTTTTATTATATTACACAATAATCCAACAAAAACCGGAAATTTTACAAAAATACAATATCGAGTATTACATTTTGTCCTTTATTTACTGCAAAATTCGCAAAAAAGAGAATGAGCAGTATTTATGTTTTATAAAAAATAATCAAAAGTGTTGAGACATAATAAAAAAGCATAAATACAAGGTCAAAGCAATGTGAAAATCACAAAACCAGACGAACCTTTCTTAAACCTTGTATACTGTTTTAAGAACTTTGAAAAATACAATCCATCTCACAGGTATTGTACTTCCCTTCCTTTCAACACTAGAATCTGTAAATCTCTCAATCTTTAGGATCTGTAAAATGAAAGAGAAAAACAATTGCTCATTTTCACACATTTTATTTTGAATGTGTCATAACTCTTGTCATGTTTGTTTAAAAACAAAAATATCAAAGGTAATAACATTTTCAAAAAACCTCCCCATATTATTTTAAATCAAAAATAAAAAAAATGAAAACAATACACACTTGAAAACGATAAGCGGTATTGAGTATAAAAAAATAAGTGGTATTGAGTATTAAAAAAATATTTAAAAGTTTTGAGACAAAATAAAAAAGCATAAATCTCCCATAAAGCAAAATATAAGGTCAAAGCAATGTGAAAATCACAAAAGCAGACGAGCCTTTCTTAAACCTTATATACTGATTTTATATAACTTTGAAAAATACAATCCATCTCACAAGTATTGTAGTTCCCTTCCTTTCAACACTAGATGGCATCTGTAAAATCAAACAGAAAGATGATTGCTCATTTTCAAACATTTTATTTTGTATGTGTCATAACTCTTGTGATGTTTGTTTAAAAACAAAACATATCAAAGCCAATAACTTTTTCAAAAAACCTCCCCATTATATTTTAAATAAAAAATACAAAAAATTAAAACAATAAGTGGGTCCTGTCATTCCTACTTCATTCAAACTGGTGTGATTGGCACACGCACCGGTTTCACTCTTAATCAGTGGACCCACGGCTCTAGTTTACTCTTTCTTCGCATCAGTTTAAACATCCCTTTTTCCACAAAAAAAGACACATGTGAAACATGTAATTGAGAAAATTTCAATGTTTAATGTAGTTTGTGTTCTGGGGAAGTTGTACGTCATTTATGAGACTCAAGGGCAACCGGGTCCCTGCAGTCCATCTCTTTATGTGTGCAATAACATCAACCTGCGTGAAAGAGGTTGTTTCAGTCAATCACGTCACTTCTACTCCTAACCATACCGTAGACGCCATCATAAAAACTTTAAAGAAAGCATACGGATCAAAAAGGTGCTTGTTAACTGTGAGCAAGTTTTATGTAAGATGTTTTGAGGCCCTGGAGCCATACAGTAATAAAGCTCTCTGGATGTTAGAGATACTGCAGTCTCCTCTGTTTCCATAGTAACAAAGAATAATAAAGTAACAATGATGTTGGTCATCATCTCATCACATCACACTTAATAAATCCATGTCTTCTGCTCTGACACTTTGTCTGGTCCCGTCTTTAAAAATCAAAGCCTCTTTTTGGTCACAGTTGATTTTCCAATGAAGAATCCAGCATATGACCAACTCAAGCGCATGGAAGCTGGTAGTTAGCTGTGCATATTTTAAACGAGTCAACTAATAGAGCTAATTAAAGCATGCTGAGAGGTTGAAAAAGAAGATAAATAAATGCATGAAGAGTTTGGTTTCAAAATGCTATAAATTTATTCATGTGCATTTGAGAAACTGGTTTACTTCCCGAAGAATTGAGTTGCTTGCAAAATCTAAAAAAAGGCTAAAGAAGGAAAAAAAAATCTAAGTGTAGATGGATAATTAAAAAAAAGCATTTTCAATTTTGTGGAAAAGTTTTGCAATTTGTACATTTTCATGAATTACTTTTAGAAATTGGCTGTCTGTCTATTATATGATATGTATTTTAATAAAATTTTGAAGTGAAATAAAATTAATGCACTTTATTTAATATTGTCGCAGGAGAGGGATCACACAACAAGGTTGTAACAGAAAAGTGTCCCCAGAGGGTGGATTTATTGATGAGAGATACGTGATGTGATAGAGTGCAGTCTTAGGTGCTATGGTCGTGCTGTCTTCTCCCTGGTTCGTGCCGGTGAGTGTTCCCGTGGTGTTCGTGCTCGTGCTCTGGCTCGGGTCTGTGCTCGTGCTCTGGCTCGGGTCCGTGCTCGTGTTCTGGCTGGCGATCGCTTGGGCGGATCGGGCTTCGAGGAGGAACCGCTTCGGAACTTCACGGGGCGTCTGGAGTGAGAGAGAGAGAGAGAGATAAGCTGCTGCCCTCTTCGGAGATCATGCTCGTTGTGGAAGCTCTCTCTCTCTCTCTTATGCTGCCGCGCTGATGAGGCGCGGCTGTTCCCGCTTTGCCCTTGATAGCGGGCTCCAGGTGTTCCGTGTTTATGCCAGGACCGCGCTGATCGGAATGGGCCTCCGTCACACTCCCCCCCCAAGCGTTGTCCTGGCGGTTCCTGAAACGCATCATAAACAGATTGGGGATTAGGGGTGGGTGGGGAGTGACCCCCGACAAACCTGCATATCCGGCCCAGATCCGGGATAGGCCGTCTGCGTTGGCGTTGGCGGCCCCGGCCCGATGGCGGACTTCAAAATGGAAGTCCTGGAGCGCAAGGAACCAGCAGGTCACCCGAGCGTTGGTCTCCTTTGCTCTGGCCATCCATTGAAGTGGGGCGTGGTCTGTTAGGAGGGTGAACCGCCGGCCCAGGAGGTAATACTTCAGCTCCAGGACTGCCCACTTGACGGCCAGGGCCTCCTTTTCGACGGCCGCGTACCGGGTCTCGGCCGGGTTCAGCTTCCTGCTAATGTAGATCACAGGGTGTTCCTCACCTTCCTGTACTTGGGACAGGACGGCTCCCAACCCTGTGTCGGAGGCGTCGGTCTGTAGCAGGAAGGGGCAGTTAAAGTCAGGCGCTCGGAGTACCGGTTCCGTCGTGAGCGCCTGCTTTATGCTCCGGAACGTCCCCTCCAGTTCCGGAGTCCATTCGATCTTCTCCGGCTGCCCCTTCCTGGTCAGGTTTGTCAGGGGGGCGGCTAAAGAGGAGAAGTTGGGGATAAAGCACCTATAATATCCCGCCAACCCCAGGAAGGCTCGTACCTGGGTTTTTGTGGTGGGACGAGGTGCCTCTTGGATGGTTTGGACCTTCTTATCCTGGGGCCGGATCACTCCCCGTCCCACTCGGAACCCCAGGTACGATGCGTCGGCTTGCGCCAGGTGACATTTTCGGGGGTTGACGGTCAGTCCGGCTCCCCGGAGCTCCGTGAGCACCCTCCGCAGACGGTCCAGGTGGTCGTCCCATGCCTCCGAGTGGATGACCACATCATCCAGGTAGGCCGCAGCGTAGGGCTGGTGTGGGCGGAGCAGGACGTCCATCATCCGCTGGAAGGTGGGAGGGGCTCCATGAAGGCCGAACGGGAGACGGCGGTATTGCCAGTGGCCCGATGGCGTGGAGAAGGCGGTCTTGGGCCGGTCTTCTGCGGCCACTGGCACCTGCCAGTAGCCCTTCGTGAGGTCAAGGGTGGAAATGTAACGGGCCCGTCCCAGGCGATCCAGGAGCTCATCCACCCGGGGCATGGGGTAGCCGTCGAATTCCGAAACTTCGTTGAGCCGGCGGAAGTCATTGCAGAAGCGGAGGGTGCCGTCGGGTTTAGGAACCATCACGATGGGACTGGACCACGGACTCCGGGATGGTTCGATTATCCCCAACTTCAGCATGTGTTGGACTTCCTCCTCTATAGCCTGCCGACGGGCTTCCGGTACTCTGTAAGGCCGCTGCCGGACGATCACTCCTGGTGGCGTTCTGATGTGGTGTTCCACGATGTTGGTCTGCCCAGGCTGATTTGAGAACACATCCTGGAACTGACTGACCAGGTGCTGCAGCTCCTTCTTCTGGGCAGCCGAGAGGTCCTCGTTGGTGTCCACAATCAGAGGGGAGCAGGAGGCGAGTGCGGCGACCGCGGCGAGCTGGTCTCTGGTTCCCACCCACTTCTTTAGGAGATTGATGTGATAGAGCTTTTCTGGCTGTCTCCTTCCAGGCTGTCGAACTCTATAATTGACCTCGCCGACCTTGGCCGTGATGGTATATGGCCCTTGCCATTTTGCCAGAAACTTGCAGGCCGAGGTGGGGACCAGGACCATCACTCGGTCACCCGGCTGGAACTCTCTGGGTTGGGCTGCCCGGTTGAAGTGCCGTTGTTGCTGTTGCTGCGCCTGAACCAAGTGTTCCCGGACCAATGGCATGACCCGCTCGATGTTCTTACGCATCTGGGTCACGTGCTCTACCACAGAGCGGAGCGCTACCGGCTGCTGCTCCCACGCGTCTCGGGCGACGTCCAGGAGCCCCCTCGGCTGACGGCCAAACAGAAGTTCGAAGGGTGTAAACCCGGTGGAGGCCTGGGGTACTTCTCGAATACCGAAGAGGACATATGGAAGCATCCTATCCCAGTCTCTTCGGTCCTCAGCTGCCACCCTTCTCAGCATCGTTTTGAGGGTCTGGTTAAACCTTTCGACGAGGCCGTCAGTCTGGGGGTGGTAAACGGAGGTACGGAGCTGGTCGACTTTTAGCAGCCGGCAGAGGTCAGCCATCAGCCGGGACATGAAGGGGGTTCCCTGGTCAGTCAGTATCTGGTTGGGGATACCCACCCGGCTAAATAGTAGGAACAGCTCGTGGGCGATGTTCCTTGCTGTAGCTTTACGCAGGGGCACGGCTTCCGGGTACCGGGTGGCGTAGTCTTCGACGACCAGGATGTGCTCATGGCCTCGGGCAGACTTCGGCAGCGGCCCTACCAAGTCCATTCCAATCCTCACAAAGGGCACCCCTATGATGGGGAGTGGAATTAGCGGACTGGGGGGAGGCGTCCTCGGCGATGTTTTCTGGCAGGTGGGGCATGCCCGGCAGAACGCTTTAACCTCGCCGTCAATCCCCGGCCAGTGGAAACGGTCCCTGATTCGTTGGGCTGTGTTGGCCGCTCCCAGGTGCCCCGCCATCGGATGGGAGTGCGCTAGCTCCAGGATGGTTTCCGTCTTCGACCGGGGGACGACGAGTAGCTCTTTGACCTCCCCCCGTCGCTCTGCGACGCAGTAAAGCAGACCCTCCTTTACGATGAAGTACAGGAGAGGATGGGGTCCGGGTTGGAGCTCCTGTCCTTCAGCCACGCGTACTTGAGCCCAACAGTGCTTTAGCCGTTCGTCTTCGTGTTGGGCGCGGCTGAAGGACCCCCCTCGCGTAACTCTCTGAAAGACATCATAGAACAGGTTAGCCGAGGGGGGGGGCGGACTCACCATCTCTCCCGCTATCCGTCGACAAGGTGACAGCCTGGTTGATGGAAGCCTCCTCCTGCGACGACGTTAGGCGGCTCCCTTTATGGCTGACAGGTCGGCGGTTGGCGGCAGTGAGCAGGCTAGCGAACCCGGGGAAATTCCTGCCGAGGAGTACGGGTACCGGTAGGTTCTTCACCGAACCCACCTCGACCATCCAGGTTTTCCCTCGAGCCTGGAACTGGATTTGGTGGGCGCTCACATCTCTGGTTTCCCCATGCACGCAGGTCAGATGGATTATGGCGTGGGTATCAGGACGAGGTGGGAGGAGCTGGCTCCTCAGCAGGCTCACTGAACTCCCCGAGTCCAGCAACGCCTGGTAGCGACGCCCATTTATCCTCACCGCCACTCCCGGGGCTCCTTTAGGCAACCAACGATGGAATCCACAACCCGCCAGCCATTTCTTCCGGGGTGGTGATGGTGGTTCCGTGGGCGTCGGTTTGTCCTGGGAGAGGGGAGCCGCCGGTCTGCTTTCTGGTCGCGGGGTGCCCTCTGGCGGTCGCGGGTCCTGGACCACCCTCTGGGGGTACGATGACGCGCGCTCTCTGAGTTCCTCGGGGTAAGCCACCTCCGCCAGCTCAATGGCCTCCACGGCCTCCCATAGTGTGGATGGGTTTCGCATTCTCGTGGCCTGTCTCTGCGTACGGGGTAAAGCTCTCAGTAACTTTTCCAGTACAACACGTTCAATGAGTTGGCTGGCGGAGGGGTTTCCCTCCAGCAGCCAGAGTCTAGCGAGACGGGACAGGTCAGCGGCTTGAACGCGAGCTGGCCGGCGAGGGCAGTACTCCCACCCATGAAACTGCTGGGCTGCGGCGACAGGCGACAAGCCCAGCCTAGCGAGGATCTCCTTCTTTAGCTCCCCATAGTCATCACGTTTATCTGTTTCTAGTGAGAAGAAGGCGCGTTGTGCCTCGCCGGTCAGTAGCGGCGCCAGCGCCCGTGCCCACTCCTCACGTGGCCACCCTTCTTGCACTGCTGTGGATTCGAACATGGACAAGTAGGCCTCGACATCGTCATGCGGGGTTAGCCTCTGTAGGACCCGCGCGGCTTGTGTTCTAACGTCGGGCAGCTGGATTTGCTGGGCGCTGGCGCCCTGAAGCTCGCTGACCCTCCGGTTTATCTCGCCCTGCTGCTTGGCGAGGAACTCCACGATCTGCTGATGTTTCAAGCTTACTTCCACCAGGTGCTTTACCAGATCTTCCATCGTTTTGGAGAGCGGCGTGCACCGTACTTAGTCCGGAATTCACTGAAAAAGAAAGAAAGAAAAAAAATAATAAAATAAAATAAATTTTATGCAGTGTTCCGTCTTCGACCGGGGGACGACGAGCAGCTCTTTGACCTCCCCCCGTCGCTCTGCGATGCAGTAAAGCAGACCCTCCTTTACGATGAAGTACGGGAGAGGATGGGGTCCGGGTTGGAGCTCCTGTCCTTCAGCCACGCGTACTTGAGCCCAACAGTGCTTTAGCCGTTCGTCTTCGTGTTGGGCGCGGCTGAAGGACCCCCCTCGCGTAACTCTCTGAAAGACATCATAGAACAGGTTAGCCGAGGGGGGGGGCGGACTCGGGTCCGTGCTCGTGTTCTGGCTGGCGATCGCTTGGGCGGATCGGGCTTTGAGGAGGAACCGCTTCGGAACTTCACGGGGCGTCTGGAGTGAGAGAGAGAGAGAGATAAGCTGCTGCCCTCTTCGGAGATCATGCTCGTTGTGGAAGCTCTCTCTCTCTCTCTTATGCTGCCGCGCTGATGAGACGCGGCTGTTCCCGCTTTGCCCTTGATAGCGGGCTCCAGGTGTTCCGTGTTTATGCCAGGACCGCGCTGATCGGAATGGGCCTCCGTCACAATATTTAAACAAAATGAGCCGCGTGCCAAAATGTAGGCACCCTTGTCATTTTATTGATTGCAAAACCTTTGGAACTAATTATTAGAACTCAAAATTACTTTGGTAACCTCAGTGACCCTTTACCTCCATACACCGGTGTATCCAATCACGTGAAAGTTTTTAAAGGAGGCCAGTTGTAAGTGTTTCTTTTTTTGCTCTCTAAAAGGTGGCAACATGTAAGCCTCAAAACAACTCCCAGACGACCCAAACAAAATAATTGTTAAACATCATGGTTAAGGGGAAGAATACAGAAGGTGTCTCAGAGATTTAAGACCTTTACACACCTTTGCGTTTGCTGCATTAAACTTTTGCAGCTGCGTCATCAGATCCCTGCGTCTTTCTGTTGCGTTTAAAAAGTTGTGCACAGACCCTCTCCTGGACACTAGATGGCATTTCGGTGAACTGCAATTCACACTATGTGAGGCGTGTTTATGGAGAAGGAGAAGGGGATGAGCATTGCCAATCTGTAAAAAATAAAGACAGTCTATTCGTTGTATGGACAACAAACAACTTCCCTTTAAAGCTGGTTTCTGACGGATGATTTTAGCCAATATTTCGAGTTTATGCCCAGAATTGCGTGCATATCGGGCTTGTATACCCGTGTGACAATCGCAGTACCAAGTACCAATAACTCACTCTACGAGAGTCACAGGCTAGCGAAATACTTCTCAGATATCTGTGTCTGTCAGCGAGTCACAAACGTGTGTTCTGACTAAAACAATATATATCTGCAGGCAATGAGAGCCACATCTGGAGGGCAACGAGAAGTTGCAGAGGCATAGGATAGAAAACATAGGCGGCAATATAAACGGTGGTTTCGGTTCAAAAGGGGATTTCATTTCTGTCTAATTGGACCCAATAAATGAAGCCAAAACGTGCGTGTTCCCATTTTGTGGCACTGTTTTCAAATATTTCTCGCGAGGTCTTGGTTGTGAGACGCAGTTTGAGAACATGAACATCGTTCTCTGCGATTCTGTCTAAAATCATGCCGCGTGAAATCCTCTGCCATTGATCTCTTGTGCTGTTTAAATTCAGTAGTGACTGGATGCTTCTCCAGAGTCTCTGTAGTTTCTTCTTCTGCCCCATCTGGGAGTACAGTTCCTTGTTTGGTGTTCTAGTCCCGCATATTGCTGCCTTTCCCAGCTGAAGTCATGTGACCAAACGAGCCAATCACTGTGTTTTACGCACACAGTAAAAAAAACACGGCTCTGTTTGTTTCTTGAAAAATTACGCATTTTTTTACGGCTGGTGTTTGTAGTTATATTAGCACTGTGTTATTAAGGCTAAAGATTTACTGCATGCAGCCCCTACATAAAAAAAAATGCATAGGTGTGTAAAGGCCTTTAAGCTCTCAGTTTTAACTGTGAGGAATTGGAAGAACAAAAACACATTTCTATTTGAGTAAGGCCTGAGGTGACAGACAAAAAAAAATCTCAGATAAGCAGAGGCGTAGGATGGTGATAATTATCACAGTCAACCCACAGACCAGCTCCAAAGAAAATCATTCTGCTGCAGATAGTGTCAGTGTGCATCATTCAACTATTCAGCACACCTTACATAAGGAGATGCTGCGTGGACGAATTAAGAAACAAAAGTTTCTGCGTGGACGAGAGTGCAGAAAAGGCCTTGTCTCTGCACATGGCACAAACTGTGTTGCTTGAGGTAGCCATCTTGGAATAAGATGCTGTGGACTAATCATTTGGGCAAAATAAGGTGCATTATGTATGCGGAAAAGCATTAGAGTAAAATTTTGGTGGTTCCAACATGTTGTGTGGTCGGAGCAGGGACTGGGAATCTTGTTAATATGGGAATATTACATGATTCCACTCGATATCAAAAGATTCTGGAGAACAATGTCCAAGAATCAGTGAGAAAGTTGAACTCTGCAACAGAGCATGAACTCTACTGAGGCATTCATACAGAGGAACAAGTACAATGTTCTGCAATGACCATCAATGTTCTGCAGTGACCAATATCCACAGACCTGAATATTATTGGAAAGTTGGGGAATATTTTAAAGCAGTCTGTCCATGCTCGGAAACAACGAAACCTGACTGAACTAGAGATGTTTTATAAAGAGGAATGGTAAAACACCTTCTGTCACAACCCTGACTCTAATTGGAAGCTAAAAACACGTTTAGACGCTGTTATTTTGTAAAAAGTGGATTCACAATACATTGAGTTTTTCTTTTGAGGGAGCAAGGCTAAAAGTTACAAAGTCAGCTACAAAACATTTATTACAGAGTTGTTTGTTTTGATATTATTATTATAATCCTGAACTTGTTCACAGTTTGTTATATCCCTTGTCAAATATTTTTGAGAATTTCCTTAATTAGCAGAATCGGAGCCTTTTGTAGAATTCTTATCCTTCTCTTAACATCTCGCTTAGCCTGTTATTGAGACTGGAGGTGCTGCTGAATAATGGGAAGCGATGGGAGCTTTCTCTGTCCATTCCTGTGGAGGGTCCACGCTCGTTCTCAAACTCCCTGCGGGTTCTTCAGTTGGGGCAGGAGAGAGCAGCTAAGCGGCTCAATGGGATGAAGATAGATTACGGGGCCAAGTGCAACTCAGGAGGCCAGGATTTGTTCTGCTCCAGTGGAGGTTAAGCCGTAGTTTGGGACGTTGGAAGAGGAGCGCTCCTGCAAAGTGTCAAAATACAGCTGGGTTTAGAGGTCAATGCTGTGAGCCTTTGCTCTGTTCTTTTCCCTTCGCATTTACAGGACGCTTTTGATTCTGTGTGAAGAGCTCAGAGGATTTCTTTGGACTGTGAGAACCTGTGAGCTTCTGTTAGCATTGGAAACAGTAGACTTCCAACTGGAATCTTGTGTGGGACTAGATTTTAAAACAAGACCATGTTGTATGCATAGTAATGACAGTATCAGTGTTCTTTTGGCCATGTGAACTTGACTACTCTTGTTAAGAGCAATCACAACATCCTTCTCAGATTCCTGAAAACTCGTTTTCAGGCAGGCTCTGGAAATATAACAGCATGTAGGCAGCCAGGGTGCAAGTTCAAACTTCCAGTGACCCTGAAGCCAGAAAGAAAATCTGTTTTAGATGCATCACAACCCAGGCGACATGATAATTCTCCCATAAGGAAGGCTTCTAATTTCAGCAAAATATTTTTAAAGTGAAAAAAAAGTTCATTAGGCATATCATGCTGGTAACGGGTTTGACCCCTCTTTTGCCTTCAGAACTGCCCTATCCTCCATGGCATGGATTCAACAAGGTACTGGAAACAATTTTCAAGACGTCGGTCCAAATTGACATGATAGCATCACAGAATTTGCTGCAGATTTGTCGGCTGAACATTCATAATGCGTATCTCACGTTCCACAACATCTCCTACTCACAGTGCTCTACTGGATTGTGATTGTTAAAATGCTGGCCAAGGTGTGTCGTTCTGAAAATCCTCTGAGATGTGTTCAGGTTTTCCAGAGCTTTGGAGATGCGGTTTGTCATTGTCGTCACACCTCATGCACAGCCGTGTTTACAGTACTGAAATATCATACTCAAGTAAAAGCACCAGTAAAAATATCTGTTGTAAATATGACTCAAATTTTGAGCAAAAAGTAGCTTGTTAAAAAAGCTACCCAAGAGTAGGGAGTATAAGAAAGTATAAAAAAAAACTAATACAAAAGTTATTGGAGAATTATTAAATTATAAATTATTGGAGAAAAAGTGCCAACTTTATTTATTTTTTTACATGGAAACTGAATTAAACAATGAACAATTAGTAATTGGGAGAGAGAGAAGAAAGAAACACACAGAAAAAGCAAAAGGGAGAGAGAAAAAATAGAGAGTGAAAGGCAACAAAAAGAGGTCAAAAAATGAGAAAAATAAAGAGAGGGGGTGAGCTGGAGGAAAAACAGGAGAGAAAAAAGAAAAGAGAGTGAAAGAGAGGGTGAAATAGAAGAGAAACAGATTAATTTAGAAGAGAACGACAGAAAAGGTGTGAGAGAACAAAAGATAGAAATACAGGAGAGTGAGATATGAGAAAGAGAGAGAAAACAGCAAAAAGAGAAACATAGAGAGCAAAGAGAAAGGATGAGAGAAAGATATAGTGAAAGAGAGAGAGGGAGAAAAAACAGAAGAGGAAGAGCGAAATAGAGAGAATGAGAGAGAAAGAGTGATATTAAGAGAACAAAACAGCAGAAAGACAGATAAAAAAAGACCACAAGAGAGAATAACCGCTACATAATTAAAATTTTTGCTTTTTTCATGGCAATTAAAACGATAAAAGACAATAAATAAGCTGTTCTTGAAAAAGTATTTCTTTTTCTACTGATTGTATTAATATGAAAGTATTGGATTGTTTACATCTACTAGATCTCATTTTTGGGGGATCGTTTCTTTATATGCAATTTGATTGGATAGGATAGGTGCCAACCCCTGTAGAAAACAAATAATAAAAAGGTAGGTTGAAAAAAAGTAGTGCACTAAAAATACAGATACAGAACTCGAAAAGTACTAAAGTCAAAGTAAAGCTTTTTAAATCTACTCACTAATTTACAATTTCTGAGGAAAATTACTCGGTCAATTATTTATTGCTGAATCTAAAATAAAATTTTGTACTAAAGTACAATAAAAAAAATCAACATAAACTTTACCAAAGACTATGATCCTTTTAACAATGAACATATTCCATACTACACTAAAGCAGTTTCTTGTGTGGGAGTTTCATGTTCCCCCTTTATATGGTGATGCACAGACCTTTCACAACCACTCGTCTAAAAAGGGATTTTGGCAAAGAGCCTAGCAGCAGAACAGCTTTTAAAGCAGCTTTTAACGTACACAGCACTTGTTCTGGTGCTTATTCATTTTTTTCTATGGTTCCTTTAAAACCAGGACTAATTCAGCAACGATTTGACTTAACCCTTCCTTTTAAAGCCATCTTTCGTTTCCTGAAGCATTCAACCCTGCTTCATTTCCAGAACAGCTTCCGCAAAAGAGTAAACTGAGCTGCTGCTTGCATTTTCAGAAGCAACCTCTAAATATCGTTTTCTTTGTCTGTTTTTCTCTCATAACACAACTGAGACCGTGCCATGCACTTGTCATCCCTGACATTCTCTTGATGTCAACTTCAAAAACATACCACCAACTCCGTCGCCACCTCGGCTTACAAGATGGATGGTCTAGGGTCTGATAGCCAAAACAGACCTTCCGTCTGAAAACCAACAAACAGAAAAAGACTGACTGGGTTTGTGAGAAATGCATCAAGGTGGTGGAAAAAAACGCAGACTCTTAACTGTTTGAACAAGGCTGAAGAGGTGAACTAAATTTAGAATGGTGTGCTGCTGCAGGGGGTGCAGTGGAATTCAAGATGGATGAAGCATTGCTCCCGGGAACACATCTGGCCCACCCGAGCCCTCCGGGGTCACTTTGAAGTGGATGCCGAGTTTTTTTTTTTTTGTAGTTTACAGCACATACTTTTTCTCTTATCCTCGTATTTTTATCTTTCTCTTTGTCTTGATTTATACATCATCTTTCTCCGTTGGTATCTGTTTTTTAAATCTGTGCTCAAATTCAGCCAAATGGTGAAACTAAAAGCGCTTTTTCTTCTTGTGCCTCGATTTCTATTCTCTTTATGAACTACTTGGTGAGTGAAAAGAAATTCAAATTCCACAGTTAAAGTGAATTGTTCTGACCACAGAAAAGATGGTAAACTATAGATTGGACTGACCAATGTGAACTAAGCATTTGATAAATCTTCTCCAGTTGTTTTCTTGAGTGTTAAACTGGTTCTACCACCACATGTGTATTTTGGACATTTAACACACAGCATACAAGCGTTCATGAATCTTCAGCGCAATAAATATTATATTATTATGATAGACGTTATTCATACATGCCAAATAAAACCCATCTAAATGAATTGTAGGGAAATCCCAGACACATAAAAATATGTTTTGAACTGGAAACTGAACTGTAATCAGTTCCAAATCTCCTGCAGCTCATAACTCAGATCCAACCCCAAAGATGTTTGTTTTAGCTATGTACTTTATGTATCCATATCTCTGGATATTACTGTTTTCTGTGTTGGGAGACTAAATCCAACTCCGCGGCAGTCCAGAGTAAACTGCAGAGTTGCTTTTTCTTCAGATATTTTTATATCATCTTCTCTATTCTTTGTTTCTGCCTGACTTTCTGAGGAATGATTGGATTTATCTAGAGGTTCAACAGCTCTAAGAAAATATCTGGCATTCCAAGAAAGTGCTCATGCATCTAAAAAACTGTGCGTTATAAGCTAAATTTCAGGCTTTTCTCTTGATTTGGAGTCAGTGTTTGGAGTCACAATTTCCTGCCAATTTTGTTCTGCATCAATGTGACCAAACACACCTGTAAAACACTTGAACCAGTGGTCATGTCAAAAGAAAGTAGCTTCAAGCTCTATGAGATGCCTAATGGTAAAATATTGAACATAGCTTTATGTACGATTTAAACCCTTGATCAATTGCTGTCTATCCCTCATTTAAGATGTATTTTTTATATTACACATTATGTAATAATTGTAAAATATTTGAAATGCAAGTCCAACCGGTTTGAATGCATTTCTTTATATTTATTTTTGTGGGACACTGGTTGATTGCTACTCCTCATGTTGGATGAGCTGGTCACCAATCCATCACATTAATGCTAAAAATTTCAATGCAAAGCACCATTTAGAAACTCAAGTTCATCTGAAAGCCATGTTTTTTATGATTGTTGGGTGAAAAGCTAATATTTCTAAATTTATCACTGAAATCTGATAAAATCTGTGTGTGTGGGGGGGGGGGTGTGGTTGCACCCTGGACTGGTTGATAGTCCATCACAGGATTTCTCAATGATTTTCTTTTTAAAGCAGCTTTTCCAACAAGAACCTTGGTAGCCTTGTGAAAACACGGAATACACATATACTTGAAATAGTCTCACTTACATTTCTTCATGCACTGTTTGCACTGCTTTGTGGGAGCAACACTGTTTTACTCACATTTGAACACCCATAAATCTTGAAAATTCAAACCCTCATTGCAAAATTTCACAACCTATAAGGAACTATGACATCACCATGATTTTCCGCTTTTACACCATGTGTTTTCAGAACCAGGCGTGGAGAGGGGCCCAGAGAGCATGTGCTGCTGAAAGAATTCAGACCAGCTTTACAGAGTTTAAATTTACAGCAAAAGTACAGGACCACTTATGTAACACATCTGTTTCCTTTCAATGTAAAATACCCTGCAACTTATGACAACCACATGAGCAAACGTCATTGTTGTGTTTAGGAACACATCTACTGCCTACTGAGTTTAGCCCTAACTAAGGATTTACTCTCCAGAATGTTGCATGGGACACTGTCCATGTATCTTTATTGACCAGGTGTCAATATTAGACTGCAAGGGTCTAAATCAGGGTAGCTGTTTTTTTCAAGTTTCAACTGACTCCAAATAACTGTTTCCTCTAAATTGAAGTTGATTTGGTGGTAACAAAATGGTGGTGTCATATAAAGTTATCATTGAAAATGTGATCTCTACTGGATAAATATGACACTGTATTAACACCTTTATAACGTTCAAATTTAGGTTGTTAATCCATATTTGATCATTCCGATTCCTTTGTTGAAGATCAAGTCAAAAGTATTGTGAGTGGCAAGTGGACACTCTCAATGAGTGGGGATGAACATGCACAAGCACCATATATAGCACTAGATCTCAATGGATCTGTTGATCACATGACTGGTAGAAAACACACAGAATCATGTACATGAGTCAAACAAAAAAACTCTAAATGTGTTTCTCTGTTTGCACTGTTTAATGTTGTCCCTGTAGGTGACCGAGATGTAATTCCTAGTGATGAGCAAACCGTAAATGACCTAATGTTCTTTACTATGCATCTTTAATGATAATCAGTCCATAACTCATTTGAGCATTTTAGGACATTCACCCACAGTTTGTATTTACATGTAACCTGTGTATTCAGTTATATTTTCATCTATTTATTTTTACAGCAAAAAAGGAACACAACAATTTTAATGTAACAACTTTTTAATATTATTTGTGAAAATAATACAGAAGCAGCTGCTCTGCTACTCCTAACCTTTTTAAATTGGTAGCTATACCCAGCAAAATAGTTTCTTTTGAGACTAGCAGAAACATATCATAAAATATATACATAAAAAAACTTAAAAATCACAAATTAATGGACTAAAATGGACCAAGGTTTTTGCCAACTAGCTTATTTTAGTTCAGGAACCCTTCACATGGAACTGCAAAGCAAATGATCTAAAAAAATGTAAGTTAGCATGACTTTGGTAGCATTGTTTTGAAAATTAAAAAATGTGAGGTTGCCCTCAAAACTAAAAAGTGAACCATTATAGTTTTTGTGTTTGTGAAGCAGTTGATTCCATTTTGCCCTACATAGCATACCACTTTTTTGTTGCTATCTCTTCCACATTCAAACTCCTGACTGTAGACTAAAACATTTTATTTTGAGAGAATTTCATAATTGGAGTGGCCCACGTGGCCTTCTGTCACTGAACCATTCTGGAATTCAGTGAGCTCCTGAGAGGGGGGGCATTCCCTTCAGAAACACAGTCTACAGCAGTTCTAGCTTTTGGGTTTATTCAACCATAGCTATGGAAGTGATTAAAACATTTCGATTTGGTTATCAGCATGGATGGATCGATGGATACCAAATTATTGACTGATTGGTTTCAATTGGTTACTGCTATAGTTGATCTCTATTAATTCTTCGATGTTTGTAAATGTTTGATATATGTAATATATTAAGAAAGAATTTTTAAAATGTATGAGATTTAATCTTCCTCCATCTGTGATGTGAATAGTTTTATAATTGAATAATAAAATAAAAATACTCTGACACAGTCTCCATTCTTTGTGAAAATGGAATAAAAAAATTCATGGAAGAACACGAAACTGCTAAACCCATACTAAACACAAAAGAAAATCAAGTCATTTAAAATCAAACCAGGCCTCTATGTAATGCTAACCAATACAAATACGGGCTTACCTCAGAATATACTGTAAAGATGTTAATTTATGTTAAACCAATCACTGTATTTATATTGTCAAGATTACTTCACATGATTACCCAGGATGTAGTATTTTTGATTATACAGGTGTAGCCATAACTAGAAAATAAGTCTGTTCTGGGCTACGCTTAGAATGTCGGACATGACCCTCTCTCTCTCTAAACAAGTAGCACTTTCCTTCTTGGCCATGCAGCCAGTGCACTGTAAATCACATTGACCCAGGTCAGTGCAGCACTCACCAGAACCGTGGGAGTAAACTCACTGCTCAGGTGTTGATTTTATCCACAGTGAGAGAGGAAAAATACTTCAGGGCCATTGATTTGATGCGTTGCCATCTTTTTATGTGATTATAGTATCCGTAAAGCAGTTTTGAAAATATTTATTCTCCATTGAAGCTAGTTTTAACAAATTCCATGTTTTGTTTTCAGATGTCCATCAGGAAGAGGCATGGGAGTGCAGGTCAGTGCGTATTTTCTTTCATATCTCAAGCTGTGCCATTGAGAAGAAATATTTGGATTATATGACAACTACAGGATAAATGCAGAAAGATTTAAGACATGAACCTATAATTCTATGTTCCCTAGTAAAACCTTTGTGTCCAGAAGCTCAATATTCATCATTTCAGAGGCATTTAGACCAGCTCATTGTGGTTCTTTCTAATAGGCTGTTTAAGTTTGAGGTTTTCTGAATTGCTTCAAAATGTAATTAAACAACTAAAGAATGCAATTGTAAGAGGACTCAGACTTTCTAGTCCCCTGTGCTCAAATTGCACCCAGAGATTTGCCCGGAGCGAAACTAATTCAAGGATGAAACAAGATTCTTGTTGTGTTATCCAGGACTGGAATGGGCTTTGCTTTAATCTTGACTGATGTCGCAGCTTGAAATCTCACGTTTCTCATAGATTCCTAGGTGCTGTGTTGGAAGTTTGAGCTGTTTTTTGGGTTCCAAAAGGTTTTTGTAAGTTAAGTAAAGTTTTGTTTGTTTAAAAGGAAATGAAGTGTACCACTAAAGACACAGCCATAAAACATTTCACCACTACAAAGGAAATGTTTTAAAACATTAAGGAGCCATTTACTTGGTCAAATAATGTGCCATAACCCAATGTCTGGCTCTAGATGCTACGTAATTACCTAATATTTCATATATCCAAATAGTCAGGGAAGTAGAGGAGAGAATAGAATTTGAGGGGTGGGAAGAAATTTCTTTGAATGGAAAATATTAATCGAAAGAGGATCAAGGTGTTGAGAAATTATAAACAATAATGACTCTGGAGCAATTTTATTTAATATAATCAAACAATCCAATAATGTATTGGATCTATCTTATTTCAGTGTGGATTGGGGACTCATGGATAAGGAAAAGAGGAAAAAGAAGCAGCTCTTTTGTTATGCTTATATTCCGATCTGGTGGAAATTGAATTTCAGCAATTTGACGTTTTCAGTTTGAGCTCCTAAAGCCTCTACACACCGATCAGAATTTTCGGTCCAAAGTCTGAAAACAATGGGTATCAATGAGACATTACACATCTGACCGAACAAGTGGCCCCAACGAAAAAGATGTTTTGATTTTTGAATGATTTTTAGAGAGGAGAACGATACATTGAAAGCTGGCTCGTTTGCTGACATGAGTAGGACATAAAGCAGGCCCTTGATGGCGCTCATCAGAACCGTCAGAAAACACAAAGAAATGGCGCCCCACGAATCTTCTTTTTTCTCCACAATTTGTCGAACAGCTCCCTGTTATCAGCCACTAACAGTATAATTCATTCGGCATCTATGATTTTTTCTATGTGTCCTTTAATTTCTGTGTCTGTCATCGTCTATTTCTTTCTTGTTTCTTGTGAGTGCATTTGTTGTACCCCAAATGACATCTTCAGACAGCGTTCCTCATTGCATCAATATGAAGACCACCTTGCTGAGAAGCCATCAGAATATTTGTGCAAATTTCATTTCGGATTGGTGTGTAGAGGTGTTTTTTCCACTTTCTTCCTCCAGGACAACTTTAAACAGTTGAGTAGTTCTTTACATGGACCTGTATTGTTCAGGAGCGTATGTGGCGGGTAAGATTGTGCCAAAGAGGTGGAAAGTGGGCCAATGTTTCAACAGCAAATTGTACGAGGAATTGAATTTGCATAAGTACACAAGATAATCGATGTAGGTGTTACAATCCAGATTGCCTTCTCCCAAAAGACTTTTAAGAAACAAACCTTTTTTGACTTTATTCGTAACAGATAAAATAGTTTGATGACAGGAAGAGAATCAGCTAGAGAGAGGGTGAAGATTAGGTAATGACAGGTACGGGATTGTAATGGACTACATGTGTCGATGTCAGGCAATGACTGGTGCTTCAGATGCTACGTAATTACATTACACATTATATGACTAAGGTCTGCAAAAATGTGTAAAAATCTGAATCAATAAATCTAAAACCAAAACCTATAATTTTAACAACCATTTAAATACATGAAGATAAAAACTGAAAAAAAAACATGGCTTTTGCTCATTTCACTTTTAACTCAACTCTGGATTTTACACAGTTCAGAGAGAACCAACAAAAAAAAGAAAAGAAAAAAAGATACATTAAGAAAGAATTTTGGAAAATATCCAAGAGGGAAAAAATTGGGGGCCTTTTATAGAAAAGAAAGAACCAAATCAGTGGAACATTTTAGGAAAAATCTACAAAACAAACAAAAAGGCCTAATACAAAAGAGCACTTGCAGGAGGTAAAAGTGAAAATAATGATATTTCAGCCTAATTTTAAAAGCAAGATTCAAGCAAAGAAACAGATTGAAAAAAAGAAAGGAAGAAAATAAAGATTTTATTTGTTTGTGTATTTTAGAATCCATCATGGCATGCTCGGAGTGATTCTTTCTCATCTGACAGTGCTCTTCTCCTTTATGCCAGACTGTGACAGACAAAGACAGGTGCTCTTCTACTCCCTTGAGGCTCTGTAGAATGTGGGACACAGACACCTTCGTTTATAGCCCTCTGTCTGTGTTCTGGCTTGTTGTGGGATCCAGTTAAATTTAGTAGGGTTTCCCAGAGCATTGTTACTGCTGGAAATATATGACTTGATGTTCTCAACTAGGATATTCCGCTATGTACTACAATGGCATTCTAACAACACCTCTGAAATGCTATCTAAACAACTTGTTGTGTCATTTTTTGTGTCATTTTTTGAGTTGAGCCTTTAATTGGAATGCAGCACTCTACGGTACAAACAATGCTGATGCTGTAAAAGAAAGCGTAAAGCGAATGGCACATGTGGTGTCGTATTTCTCCTCTCGTAGTTTATTGCCAAAGCATAGAATGATGTAATCATTCTGGAGAGCCAGATGGCTGAGCAGCTCCATAACGTATGACACGTTATGATGACATTTTCCAGACTTCGGTTTAAGGCATTTAATGATGACTTCTAAAATAAAAACATACTGTTCCATGCAGTCCAAGCGCTGGGATTTAGGGCTCTATTGATTGGGGTTAAAGATCACACTGTGGTGCAAAAATAGGTTTTAGTGGCTATAAAGTTGTGTTGGGCACATGTAGGGAACCTTAGAAATCTTTTATTCATCATTTCATTCAGTTGGAGCTAATGATTAATGAGAGCACTTGGGTTTAGGCTTAAGATTAGTCATAGATTATAGGACAACAAGAGAAAGACAAAAACAATGGGGTTGCCAGGTCACTGTTTGGGTGTCCTGATCACATGACAGAGACCACCTGTTTGGCTATTTTCAAGCTTTTTAACTAGGACTCAGATTAGCATTCAGTAAAAGGGCCCAAATTTTTTGTTGCCACTTATTTGTCATTTCATTTATTTAACTTAATTAATTCATTTTTTGCACAAACCACATGAGGTTATGAAAAAGGAACTCTCTTTTAAAGTTACAAAAGTTGTCATTGGGTTTTACAGTTGCCTTTTATCCTATGGAAGACAATTGGCACTAGATTTCGCACTTTTATAAAATGTCTTTAAGATATGACTGAAAAATAAATGGCGTTACATAACGAAGTTCGAGAGGAGCCTGTTAAGTCCAGTCAATTATCTAGCCACGCCCCCCTTTTCAAATCAGATTTCCTTACTGTATATAAATTCATACCAGCCGGATACATATTGGTGTTCGTTCAAGCTGACCCACCTCCTCCCCTTGACCACTCTTTAAGTACTATACTTCAAATAACTTCCGCTTCACTACCGTTCCCTGAGTCCTCACCTGGACAGCTGCCATAGTTTGCTTCTCGATTTCCTAAGCACGCTTGCAACATTGGCCTTGTGAAATGTGTACATTGAATCATCTGATTGTTACATTTTATTTTCTGGATCAATTTGGAACCTTTAAACACTTCTAAAAAATAATTTTACATACTTTCTTTACTAACCATCTAAAAATGCAGTGGACCGTATAAAATCCTCTCTAACAGTTTCCGAATGTTTTGGGTCCAAGAATTGTAACCACATAAGCAAGTTCCTGTCTATAATGGTCACTTTGGCCCTGCAGGGTCCTATAAACAGAAGTATCCCTGTGCCTCATAAAGACTTTTAACTCTGATGCCAGACCCTTGTGAAAAATGAAAGATCCCCTTCTCTTTTTGGATTTCTTTGACAATATAGAAACATATTCCATCCTGCTCAAGGCAGTTATCGATTGAGAGGTTTAGATTGTAGCCAATCGTGAATAAAAAAATCCATATCTGATGATCTGTGACAGTGAGTTTTTCAGCAGACTCTATCGTTCTCATGTTTAACGCATGGCAACAGCCAGATGTATGGAAAAATACTCAGCCTCTTTGACCTGTTTTTTTTTTCCGGGTGCCTTTTCTCAGATACAAGAAGAAAAGTTGACCTCTTCTACAAAGATCATGCTTAAGATCATGTTGTGGAATACATTAATCCGTCAACTAACCCTATAACTTCCTAGACACCTTTTCCAGTCTAGAATATTTTTTTTTTCAGTAAGTTTGTGTGTGATGAAATGCTGCTTGACCTTTTTGGATTTTAAAGCCCTACTTTTGTCCCAAATGCATGGTCTTTTTGTTATGGTAAACCTCACCTTGTCAGACCTCCCATCTCACAAAGAAGGACATGATGGAGGCGACTAGTAAAAGGCGACCCAGAACTGTCAGCGAGATGCCAGAGGCTGGACAGACAGTTCTGGACATTCAAAACCCAAATTCACTCGCTTTTTTCTCGACAGGGACAATCCAACTCCATTCAAACAGCGAATGAAAACAAAGCTGAACTCGAGAGGGTTCAAAAACAGCACTTTTCAACCAAGGACATGCTGTTCTCACTTGAGCTTGTGGGTGGAAATTCAACACAAACCACAAACAAGACCAAAACCATATGTTAACATTAAAAATGCTGCCTGTACAAATCAATTAGTCAGTCTGTCAATCATTCCATCAGTCATTCCATCATATGTCAATATGTCAATCCATTCATCAATCTGTCATTCAGTTAGCCATTCCATCACTTGTTCAATCAGTAATTACTCCATATCTTAAACATTCTGTTTTTTTGGTCATTTCGTCAGTCAGTCCATTGTTCTGTCAGTCAATCTATAGGTTGTGCCTTCAGTACATCCAAAAGTAGTTCCATCAGTCATTCTTTTTGACTATCCTTCAGTTGGTCATTAATATAATATGTCATTTGGCCATTGCTGTCAGTCCATCTATTGGTTGTTCTGAAAGTTCATCTATCAGTCATCGTTCTTTCAGTCCATACATCTGCCGTTCCATTATTCTATCATGCCATCCTGTCATGCCATCATCATGCCATTCTCGTTCTATCAGTAAATTCATTAGTCGGTCCATTAATCCATTCATTGGTTGTTCAAACATCAGTTGATTTCTGGCAGTTCTGTCATTATATAATTACATCTATTGGTTATTTCTTCATTCGGTTAGTTCATTGTTCATCCCACTAGTCAGTCCTTCCTTTGGGTAGTCCATCAGTCCCATTGTTCGACCCAATAATCAGCCAATTTAGTCTGCCCAATATTAAGTCCACCATTCCATCATACACAGTAAAATCCTAAGAGTTAAATTAACTCTACTCAGAGTGTATTTGGTCCTACTCTATATAGAGTTAAACCAACTCTGAAGGAGAGTTATTTAAATGAGTCTATTTGAACTAAACAGTCTATTTTTGTCTGTTTTTACTCTTTCTGGAGTGGACTTGGTCCCTCTCTGAATAGTTAATATTTAGTTTGCATTTTCCATGCAGATTTGGAAAAACATGAAGAAAATAGATTATTTAATAACTCTTTCTCAGAGTCAGTTTAACTCTATATAGAGTGGGACCAAATATACTCTGAGTAGAGTTAATTTAACTCTTGGAATTGTGCTGTGTACCATCTTTCAGATTAAGACATTAAATGAATCTCAGACTGGCTATCAGTAGTTCTGTCTGTTCATTGACCAGCCAGTTCATCAATTTGTCTGTCATTAGGTGCATTGTGTAACCAATGTAACCAAGGAGTTGCTGTCAGCAGGCAGTGGAGGAATTGAAGTAGCTAGATGAAATTGAACAGATCAGCTTCTTTTAAGATCAGCAAGGTCATCCATCCATGAGTTTGTCAGCCTATCTTTCTGTAGATCTATCTGTCTATGTATCAGATCATAAATATGTCTGCCTGCTCTTTCTCTCCATTTATCATCTGTAGCTGTGTATTGTACTACAGAATCAGTACATGTCTCTCAGTGCACTTTAGACTGAATTAGGTCAAGATTCACATTTTAATCTACTTTAGATCAATCTCTAAAGATCGATCTCCCTTTATAAAGAACATGTCCTCTGGTTTTGAGCCAAATTCATCTTCTGTTAAACTGATTCTGGTTTAGGTTCTGATGATCATCCTTGGTAGGGGTCAACTGTCAAATTGTCAATGCAACAATCAACTTAATGGATATAATGCACAGTGATCCAATCTGTGATTAATTTTACCAGGAAAGCTCTTCTCTTCTCTTCTCTTCTCTTCTCTTCTCTTCTCTTCTCTTCTCTTCTCTTCTCTTCTCTTCTCTTCTCTTCTCTTCTCTTCTCTTCTCTTCTCTTCTCTTCTCTTCTCTTCTCTTCTCTTCTCTTCTCTTCTCTTCTCTTCTCTTCTCTTCTCTTCTCTTCTTTACTTTTCATTTGTTTGTAGTTTAAATTTTTTAAATGTTACTGTTCCTTTCATGTCTATGCTTTTTCTTTTAATTTCTTTGCCTTTTCTCTGACTTTTAATAGTTAGATCCTTGTCTTTTTTTGTTTTACCACATACCTTTTACATTCTGCTCTTCTCTTTTTCTCACCGGAACATTCCCTTTTTTATCTCCCATTTCTTTTCACCCTATCTTTTTCTTCCCTTCACTTCTTTTACTTTTTTCTCGGGAGTGAGCTCATCCCCTTACACTGCCTGCAAGTTGTACAGGATGGTTCATTCTCTTTAGGCAGCTGCTTTCCCAGGGTTTCTCTCGCTCTCCCTCTCTCCCGTTCCCTCTCCCCCTTTCTCAGCTGGTTCATGTTGGGTCTGAGTGACCTTTAACAGCTGCGGCCGCTCACCGTGCAGTCCTGTCTGGCCTGTCTCAGTCTGTCTTAACGAAGTCCTCTTTCCTGCAGACCCTTTCAAGACAGAAACCAGGAGATCTGGCCTTGATTACTCTGAGATGAAAGGCAGCGAGATCCTAGACTGCAACCGATCGGTCGTTTCATATCATATTTAAAAAAGGTGTATATTTTCACATGCCGCTTCCACCGTTGAAACCTATTGTACTTCAAATTAGGGTGGAACTGTAAAAACAACCCAAGTGCTAGAAGATATTATTCTGACCTTGGTTTCCACCATAACTTTCAAAACATGGTTGTCAAAAGAAATTAGTAGCTGACTGCTTTCGTACATTCAAGTAAAACAAATAAACACTGCTGGATCATAGTTTTCACTGGAATAATAATAGTTTATCTGTGGTTATTTGAGTTAGACTAATACTTCATGGTGGCACAAAGGTGATTTGGTTATTTGAAAGGCAGCCAGCTTGTCCTTTTTCTTCACAACTCTGAACTCAGTTGTTTCCAGCTCATCTTCCCAGTGTCCTAATAAAAACAGATTTCTGGTAGAGAGAATGTGCAAGCTTAGTATAATTCATAAGACAGGATATCTGTTTTAGGCAAGTTATCCAAACACATTTGGAAAAAGAAGATAAACATCTCCTTTCAAAAGAGCTTATATTATTGTGCATGAAGCATATGGTACAATTGACTTGATATCAGACAAAACTTAAAGCATTGAGCAAGTTTAAGCAGCAGGATCATGAATGAGTCATGAAATGAGAAATTGGAAAAACTATAGCTGCTAGAACAGACCATGGTGTTTCATCCGGTGGGTACCCTCCATTCTCTGGATTTTGTTAATTAGGCCTATGATGTCTTTAGAGGCCTTAAGAGTGTACCCAGCATCCCAGGTTCACTCTTCTCCATATAACCAGATAACTCCTCACCATTCCGCCTCTAATTTAAAAATATTGGTTTTCCAGCCAAAATTAGTTAATTTTTTCACTATTTCATATTTCCAAGGTATTAATTTCACAAAATAGACATGCTTTGGAGGTCACAAGATCATGTCTGGAAGAAATTTGGTAGCTACTATTTCTAGAGAAAACACAGGTTTCCTACCAAGGTCAACTTCCAGTTTCTAATCCAGAGTTGACTAAAGGATGATTGCATCCATAGGTGAATAAAACAATATCGCAGTTACATAATCATCAATTTATAATTATATTTTGAGATATTGTGAGAAGTATTTCATTGTTCAATGGTAAATACTTTTTTTCTACAGAAATAAATACAACTGTCACAAAACATATACATCAATCACACCAGATTCACCACATATGGTACGAAAAACCACTTCACTGTCTCTGTTATAGAGGTGGACTTTTGGTTTCACTCGGAGCACCTTTCCTCTCCTGCTTGGCACAAAACTCCTAAAATGGCTCCTATTTGAAACTCCCTCACCTTTTCCTGACAGGATTGTAAAAATATGTTGTCAAATTCAAACTGAAATGTATTAGCATTTTAGATTTTAACTAACAAGTGCTGGGCCAAAGTGGATATCAACCAATTAGTAGACATAAAATGCTGACGTTTTTCTAAGCTCGATTGCTGGCCTTGAGATCATGTTTGTTAAAAACTCAGATCTGTTACAATAAAATGAAACTTACAACAGAAGTGAAGGCAGAATGACAAAATATTGAGGCTTCATACTTTTCAGAACAACACTTCAGAATTGTTAATGTGCTTCCGATCATGTGTAGGCAGCAGAGAAGGCAATGCAGAACTCACCACATGTCATGAATGAAGGAAATTTTACATTTTTATGTTAGTGCATGATTTTCTAGCTTCCATATTCTCCTAAATGTCTTAGGTAAATGACATCATGAGTGATATTTACAGGCAGCTCGTCATGAGGCCTGGCAGACTGCACTGTAGCGAGCCACTGCCATCGAAAATTCCACATCTGGAAAGATGGAAAATTACTTCTGGCCTTCTATTGCTGGCACGGTCACTTTGGCTCGCTACAGTTCTTGAATGGTTTCTATTACTGTTATAACGTCAAATCTTGATTGTTTTTGTTACATGATTGATGGATTAATGACTAGCTGAGGCCAAGCATTTAAAAAGTAATTTCCACAATGTGGAATTGTTGCAGATTTCTGCAGTAAAGGACCTTTTTACAACTATTCACTTCTAATTTGATTACCTTGTGCTTGCCAGAGTGTGATTTCCTCTCAATAGGAGATGTCATTTAGGGATGATCATGCACTGCTTTGGATTAGGCTCCATTGTGCAGGACTTCTCACCTCTGCAGTCCTCACCAATTACACGCACCGCTCTGCAAATCCTAGGATGTACTAATAATCAAGGACAATCAAAGCGTTTGCTTTCCTTTGTAAACTTGAATTTAAGTGAGTGAGCCCCTTAACCATTCAGGAGACTGATGGAACCAGCCTTTTGTGTTTGGTCATTAAATGCTTGTCAGAAGTAAATTCAGGGTAAAGCAGGATCAGCAGAGCAAAGAGCTAGGAATGGGATGTATTTAGCCTTTAAAGTGAATTTAATTTTTAATTTTCCCTGTAGAATCACGATGTTATCACTTTTTTATTTTCAGAAGACTCTTGAGAATTCCGTGTAACCTTTGTTCTGAGTACAGAATGTTGAGCAGGGTGGGACAGATTTTTTTTTTGCTGGATTTGTGTTTTGGGTCCTTGTTGGGTTCTGAGGCTTTCTTGTGGTTATGCATTTTGCCTCAGCAATAGAGACAGAAAGAATAGTCTTATAATCACCTGACTTGCTCTTCTGTTTCATATCTTAAAATGTGTTTCCAATCAGATTTTTTAGAGTCTGATGATTATGATTCCTATAGACTGGAAGTACCACAGTACTCAATCTACTGTAGATTTTTTTTTCTGTGTATATTTCACTACTTTCCACCTTTCTATTTTGCTCTCAACATGCTGTCTATACTTTTTCCTCTTTACATTTGCAAATCAGGTTTTTACTTGCGTAGATAGTTGGTATATTGGCCATTAAAGGGCCACAATACCCTGAATGTAAACATTTTGTGGTTTTGTGAGATTTGCATGTGATGAACATTATTTAAGACAATTTTATTAATTGTATTGTTTATTTGTGGGGTAAACTGGGTAATTTCTTTTATTTAAAATGTTTATATTCATCCTGATCTAAAGTATTTTTAGACCAAATCCTTTCTTTGATGTGCCGGAACCTCATAATAATTCATGAGCTCAATTATCCAATGGGAAGGTGCAGTGTATTGATCAATAATGAATTATCAAGTTGCAAGATCATGCAGTAGTTTGGAATTTGCCAAACTAAATTCTAAACTAAAATAAACAGTTAGTGTTTGTCAGGTGATGGGGTTCCCATTCTGGGGGAATTCTGTCCCACTTCAGTGTGTTTTTTTTGGCTAATGAATGTAAAATTTCCCTCCATTGTTCGTTCTAAAAGTTAAAAAAGCTAAGCATGTCTCGGTTCAGGCCAGGTGATTCAGGAAGAGTTAACTAACCTCAACCTCAACTACTTTTGTTGCTATTTAATTCAAAATAACTTTCCATCTTTAATGTTTAAATTATTGGGGCTGAGTCATGAACGTTGATCATAACATTTGCATTCGCCTCTCTTTCTACCTAGCCACACCCACATCGCTCACTACTCTTTTTGCAGCAGGACGTGCCCATTTAATTTGAAATGCATTCTTTAAAAACAGACTTAACAGACTTTGATGTTTCTCATGACAACTTGTTTGTTTCTATCCATCTGGAATATAAGTGCACCATTGCTTGCACCCTGGGTACCCTTTGTTACCCTTGTACAAAAACGTGCTTTATGACTGAGATAGTAGGCAGAGTGGGTGACTAATTTAATGGGACATTCAAATAACAAGGATTGGTCCAGAATGACCCAGAATTTTTTCTATGAGTCAAAATTGAGAAAGAGATAGAATCAAACTTATCTGCTTAGAGGGTATAATAATAATGTCCTCAATTTATATAACACTTTTCAAGACACTCAAAAACGCTTTACAATTTTCAGAACATTTTTCAATCTGGTCGTGACAAGCTACCTGTGTAGCCCTCAACAGCTATCTCAGGCCGTGGCTGCCATTTAGCGCCTACAGCCTCCTGTCCACCACCAAACTAACCCCATCCTTCACACACATCCATACTTTTGGAACTTAGAAACACAAAGGAATCGCACAAGGAAAACAAGACATGACAAGTGTGAACCCACTCTTAGCTTTTGCCTGTCATTGTTTGTAAGCAGACTTTGTTTGGTAACGTACGAGTGTTGTTAGATTTGAGGGAAAGGAATGAAAAGTGTAAAGTTAAAAGATTTATTTGTTTTTCTGACTGAAATAATAAGTTCAGAGTGACCCGAAATTTTCAACACTTCCCATCATTATAGATTTTAGTGTTTGTTGATTCTATTGTTCTAAAGTTTAATATGAGCACAGGATAATAGGGTAGTGGGGAGAAAGCTTGATTGACAGGAATGCCCCCACATTTGAGTACAGCCTTCGTTCTTTTTAGTTTTAATTATTTCCTTTTGTAGTCAAATTACAGCAATTTTGCCATAAACAAAGGAATAAACAATATTTTAGAGCAAAATTCTGGAGCATTTAATTGAGCCTTTCAAATGGGCAATTAGACATTTTTAGAATGAAACTATTATTTTGGTGATTTGTAGAAGCTGATTTTATTGTCCACTTTGTCTGCTTCAAATCCTGCAAAGATTATTCACTCACATGAAACTCTACAGTTTTGAATATCTGCTTCGAACCTCATCAATGTAAAGCATCGACTTGCACCATAAATCACCTTCAGTCACTGAACAGTTGTTTTAAGCCTTGGCATGTCCATGAAGACCCTTTTCACAAATTTCATTTGTGATTTTCTTTGGAAAACTGCATGCCCAGCTTGGGAATATTTGCTCAGGAAATTTATAGCCTTTGCATAAAATTGGTCCTGGTGTGTGTGAGTGGGAGTACAAGGCGGGTTGGGGGAGAATTCCTGGCCTTGAATGCATTAGGCTGGGAAGCATGATCTCTCCAGGGGCTTCCTGAAGACTGGCCTGGGACCTCGTGGCCAAGTGAAGGGGCCAAACAGAACCCTGCATTGCAACATCTGGCCCTTTTCTCATTCCAGCTTAGTGGTCAGTCTAGAGCTGGAGTCATTGGGCAGGAAGTCAAACAAACATGAGGTGCAAGAGAGGATCACAAGGGTTTCATGTGTACAGATCTTTGGTAAATATATGTTTTTTTTGCTATATGTATTGTGTGGGAACTACAATAATTTAATGCAGACCAAAGAAAAACTTGGTGATTCGCAACTGTTGAAGACAGCAACCAGATCTGGATATGATTTATGCTGATTATATATGTCTATATTAACTGATGTTGCAGAAAAATGGTAAAAAGATACATGATTTATTTATATATCATAGGCTTAGTGTTGGGGCTATTACATTAATAAAGCATGAAACATCATAACAAGCAATACATTACATTAAATGATTAAAGTTATGTTTTTCATTTAGCTTTAACTTCTTAGATAGCAAGACGTGAAAAAGGTCACTTTCTAGACTTCATGTCCAGTACATTCAAAAGTAATGTGCTAAAGTATTACAAAGCAATATTATCATACTTCACAGTATAATTAATCACTTAAGGGGTCCTCAGAGCCAAGGCAAGACTGCACTGAGGTTTTGTTTACTTTGTACAGTTCCTAATCCAGTTAAAAGAACTTGTAATGTTTATAGTTAAAGTAGAAGGATATTTTTAGAATGAAAGCTTTCAGCGGGCATGTAGGTTAATATGAAGCACACCTATCCACTGGTCTCTGATTGGCTGGAAGTTTCTATAAACAAAGGAAACTTCTTAAATGACACAACGACTAGCTGAGTACTACAATTGTCCTTAAACCAAAACTCAAACCTTTCAGATTTATGTTAGACCACCATTTTTAACAGTCAATTTCTGACCAAATTTAGCATCGAATTGACTGTGACTTCATTCTTCAGATCAGGATTTAATGGTAGGCAGCTTATTTTGTGTATTTCCATACCCTGGCACTGAGCATCTCCTTATTCTTCACACATTTTTAGAAGCATGTATCTGTTTGTTAGCTACATTAGCTTATTATTAAAAGAAATAAAAGCGTTTTGAGTTCTGAACCTATTTTTTTCCAATAAATCTTTACAATATATAGTTGTGCTCATATGCTTTTAGACTCTGGCTAATTTCAGATTTGTGACTTTGAAATTTCTGTCATTATGATTTAACAATATATGCCTTCCCCCAACCATTAACTATGAGTGGGAAAAAAGTTTTGCGTAATAATTCATATATTTTGAAATCAAAAATATTGCCTGGGTATGTAAACTTCACGTTTTTTTAAGGGTCTGCCATTTTTGATCCAGCTCCAATTCCATTTCCCCAAACTTACCCCAACCCCTTACAATCTGAAATAGTGTTTTGTGTAGAACTGAAAATGTACCCTTTACAAATGAGAAGCTCCTAATGATAACAGTAAACATAGTCAAGGTGCTGTTATATCTACTACATCCTGCAAGGAAAGAATGTTTACATCAGTCAAGATGTGGTCATTAAATGAACTCAATTCTCTTGTTAAAATGTAAATCAGCAGTAATTATGCAGCATGGATGGCTTTTAAAAAGTGTGCAGGATTTTATGCCTTACAAAACAATGGATAACCTATTCATGCAGCCCTATTGAAATGCATAGTGAATTCTGGAAAGTACATCATTAATCCTCAGTCAAATCTTAATTTTAAGGGGCATGCAGTTTTATGCCTTAACCACACCTCAACAGTTTGACATTAGGTAAAAGTTATAATTAATATTTGATTTTTACTAAGCAATTTATAAAATGTACTCAGGTGCACGATTTATTACTTGGTTGTTGGGTGTTTTTCAGCGCCAATTTCTGGCCAGCTCTGATCTCAGGCTATTAGCATGCACCATCCTAAAGTCTAGTCTGGACCAGACAGCCAGAAAGCGCTGACATTATATAGACTCAAATATTTTTAAACAAGGAATTAAGGCATCTGACAGTCCATGTGGTTCCAATTGAGCATAGACACTAGCTTGGCTTTTGCGTGAATGCGCCGCCTGGCAGAAGTCTACTGAGGTCAACCATCTGTACCATACTCAGGCTCTCCTGGAAAGCTGTAACTCTGTCAAGTTAGTTAGTTTAGTTGACCACTTGTAGATGAACATCTGGGTTTATTGTACTTCTGTCATAATTTCCTTTTTTGTATTACTGCTTGAGATCAGTTCGATTAGGCATGGACATTGATGAAAAAGTTCTTTCTGCTTATTTTAGTGATTTCTGCTGTTTTTGGTAGAAAAAATACTACTATGTAAATCTAAATAGTGCTTTTTTATTTTCTAAAGCCTTTTTTGAAAAGAAAGAAAAAACTTTAAAATAACCGTAAAATTTTGAGTACTGACACAAATAGGGTTAGTGAAATCATATCTGCTTCCACAAAATTTTTCAGTTGTGTACTTGCGACTTTGATACAATTCTGTTATCGTTTTGACCTTATTTTTGCTTTTTGGGGGTTTAATGAATTTTTATTTTGTCTCAACACTTTTGATTTTTGTTGTAAAGTATAAAAATATTTTTTTTTAATTTTTGCATTAAAACAATGACAAAATGTAATACTCGGAATTGTATGTTTTTACAAATTCAGGGTTGTTGTGGAATTATTGTGCAATATATAATAATTAAAAAAAGAAGCAGAGGTTATTCTAAAAAAATAAACATTGCCATAAAAACAATTTTAAACGTAATTTATTACAGGAATTGAGTAGGACTTCTAAGCGTTGTTGAAAAATTGGTTTCTTTAACAAATTAAACGTGAGTAAATAAATGTGACGCGCTCTACTTCAGCTTGATGAGGGTTGGGATTCATGCAGGGTTTGCTGAGCACAGGCTTGCTCTTTTGCTCGTCTAATGGACTTTTTAAAACTAAGTCTCCCTCTTTCTTGGAGAGATCAGCTGTTGACAGACATGGGATCTCGGGCTTCGGGCAGCCAGCTGGAGCACTGATGGAGACAGACAGTTGCTGAGGTGGACAGAAAGCTTCTGACTCTGCAGTAATACACCTCCAGTAGACTCTCAGTGTTTGGCAAGAATAGAAAGCTGTGACTATTAATGTGCGTTCATCTTAGCGTCTTAAATCTTCAGGATGAAAAGTAAATACAAAGTCAAAAACAAGTCTTTTTTATAATTGTGTATGTAGTTTCTTAAGCAAAAGTGAACTGTTATGGACTATCTGTCTGTCTGTTCTTTTTGTGTGGTACTTTTGCTGTGTCTTTTCCTCACATATCTTTATGGCACCTTTTCTCCGTCTATCTGGTTGTCTATATGTCTGACTTTTCTGTTTGTGGCTGTCTTGTGGTCTCTCTCATTTGGTCTGTCCTTTCTTCCGCTCGTCTATGTGAACTATTGCTGTCTTTTTTTCTTCCTGTTTGTTCTCCCAGACCCTCTCGCATGGCCTGCCTATCTATCTATCTATCTATCTATCTATCTATCTATCTATCTATCTATCTATCTATCTATCTATCTATCTATCTATCTATCTATCTATCTATCTATCTATCTATCTATCTATCCATCTATCCATCTATCCATCCATCCATCCATCCATCCATCCATCCATCCATCCATCCATCCATCCATCCATCCATCCATCCATCCATCCATCTATCTTGTTTTGTTCTCATTCTGTCCTACCGTCTGTGTCTCACTGTCTATTTTTCAGATGATCTACCTGTTCCTGTCTATCTATCGATATGTCCCATCTGGCTTCTTATATTATTTCCCTCTTTCTATCAGTTTCTCTATCTGCAGTGCTCTCTATTTTTCTTGTCTTCCTGAGCCAAATCACAAGAGCATGATGCTTGCAACACTAGGGACTTTAATGTCTATACCAGGGAAAGCAAAAACAATCTGTCCATCAATCCACCAATCTGTCCATCTTTCAATCTGTTTGTCCATATTTTTAGCCATTTTTTAATGGTCACTCAGTAATATCAAGCCGGGAATTCCACTGCAGATGCCAAAAAAGGGACAATGTTTGGCCCTGACCTTTGACCTTTGACATGTAAGTTGAGGCACCGCAGATGAGCCTGTGCGAGGTTTTTCCATCAGATGACTCCATTAGAGTATACAGCCACGGCACATTCACACACACCTTGACCAATGGCAGATGGTTATGCACTGCCCCGTAGAGCTAGATGTAATCACTGATTTCTCTGAGCACAAAGGGCAGCAGCATGACTTCATTAAAGCTAAACCACTGTGAAAATCCTGATGCACGCTCAATCTTTTGAGATATGTCTCTGTATGAGAACTTCATTACACTTGCGCTCTACCATCCACTACTATTCTCAGCTTGGATCGGCTTTTCACATTAGAGCTGTCACACAAAACAATCTACTCTCTGTTATGATGATAATGCCATGCTGAGAGCGAAATGGAATCCGTAGAGGCCCCAAAATTGAATAAGCCATCAGTGTTCAATGCATGTGTGCCTTTGCTCAGCATGACCCTTTCTGCTTCTCTAGTTTGATAAAAATAGATTGCTTTTAGCACTTTTCACTTTTACCTTTTAACATTTCTTGCTATATCCTTTCAGACTGGTACCACTGGTTTTGGAAATTTGGGATATCACTGAGAACCTCAAACTGACCACAAATGCAGATGTTACCAGTCTGTGCAAGAGCATACCGATCCCTGTTTTAAAGTATTAGCACCCAAGTCTCTATAAAGGGTTAAAGATGTGACTTAAAATGGCATTGAAATAAATGGGAAAAATAGCTTCAATAAAAAACATCATAGAAAAATGGGGGTTGTTTTATGTAAATCATAGTAACAATTTAAATTCTTTGACAGCTCCAAAGCAAACAAAGGGTTAACCCTAACAACCAAAACTTCTCAATGATAGAGACAAGTTTATTGTACTCATGATGATATGGCGAACATTAAATTACCACACCGTAGCAACCAGGATGTTTACCATAGCAACAAAAATGTCTGAATTTATTAATTAATTTTCTAACCTGTTTATTCCCATTTTGGGGTCAAAGGGGGTCTGCCTGTACCTATCTCCAGCACACACTAGGCAAGAAGCGGGGGTACACCCTGGATAGGTAGTCAGTCTATCGCATGGCAACATTCACTCAAATATTCACATAAAAGGGGAATTTTGATTATTCAATTAACCTAACCGCAAGTTTTTTGGGATTGTGGGGGAAACCAGAGTACCCAGAGGAAACCCACTAAAGCATGGGGAGAACACGCAAACTCCTTCCAGGAAGGTCACCTGCGAGCCTCGAACTGGCAACCTTCTAAGTGGAACCTGGCGCTGTCTGAAATTAAAATTTCTAAAATGTAAAATGTGAACTTTTTACCCCAGGAACTAAATCAACAGATCTATATCCTAGCCTCAGAAAATGCATGGAACATATGACTTGGTATATACCACTTATATTTTGAAGGGTGCGTTTTAATGACATCCATAATTTCTCCCTGGCATCCAAATTGTTTACCCCGGGAACAGTTAGAAAAACATCTGTTGTTCAGCTAAAGAGAATCATTGATGATTGGGGTAAACTCTAAATAAACTCTATCACAAGGGACATATTTCATATAATTATTGTAAAATGTATTCATTCATTATTAACATTATGAAATAATTTTTTCAGTTCACTTGAGAGAGAGAGAGAGGGGGGGGAGAGAGAGAGAGAGAGAGAGAGAGAGAGAGAGAG